>JAJOOH010001592.1:0-22063 GCA_029582605.1 Solanum gracilifrons
GTTCTTAAAGTTGAAGGATCTTAGTTCTTGTTGAGTTTTCTTGGAATAATTTTCATAATCTTGATTGTTGGGGTTTCGATGAGTTCTTGAGATAAGTGTTAGTGTTTTGAGGGTTGTTTTGAGTAGATTTTCGTGTACATACGTTGAGTATTCGATTCTAAGTGATTGGAAAAAAAACCATTCGATTCTAGTTGAATTAAGGTCAGAAAAACGAGTAGAAAAATTCATC
Organism: Solanum gracilifrons; assembly: GCA_029582605.1. NCBI lineage: Eukaryota > Viridiplantae > Streptophyta > Magnoliopsida > Solanales > Solanaceae > Solanum > Solanum gracilifrons. Next base: position 230 of record JAJOOH010001592.1, read on the forward strand.
GAAATTGCCTTGGGGAATGGTGCGACGCGCCACAGATGCGCCAGCAAGTCTGGTGTGGCGCGCCAACAGTGCACCAGAAATGGGTTTTTGAACTTGGAGGCTGGCGCCCCTCGCCAGTAATACTCCCGGGTCGTCTACCCCTACCCTTTTCCGTCGTTTAGACAGCCAAATTTCTATTAAAGTGCAACGTCGCTTCCTATTGATTCTATCGAAACGAAAAAAATATCAAATTTTACTCTTTTTCGTAACTGTACGGAAAATATCAAAAACTTTAATTTTTCCTCATAAACGTCCGAAAAATATCAAAACCAAGATAAATACATCTAAACACCTCAAAAGAATTATCAACTGCACCAGTCACCTTAGAATATCGTAACCAAAAAAGTATCAAAATTTCACTCTTTTTCTTAACTGCCCAAAAAATATAAAAATCTTTAATTTTACCGTCGTAAATGTCTGAAAAATATAAATATCAAGAAAAAGACATCAAAACACCTCAAAAAAATTTCAAACGGCACCAGTCACCTTAGGAATTCGAAACAAAAAAAAAATATCAAAATTTTACTCTATTTATTAACTGTATGAAAAATATCAAAAATTTTAATTTTTTTTCATTACGTTCGGGAAATATAAAAATCAAGAAAAATACATCAAAACACCTCAAAAAAATCCAAATTGCCTGAGTCACCTTAGAATATCGAAAAGAAAAAATATCAAAATTTTACTCTATTTCATAGTTGTCCGAAAAATATCTAAAACTTAAATTTTCCCTCGTAAAAGTCTGAAAATATAAAAATCAAGAAAAATCATTAAAACACCTTAATAAAATTCCAAACTGCACCAGTCACCTTAGAATATCAAAACGAAAACAAATCAAAATTTTAATCTTTTTCGTAAATGTCCGAAAAATATCAAAAACTTTATTTTTCCCTCGTAAACATCCAAAAAATATAAAAATCAAGAAAAATACATCAAAAAAATTCCAAACTGCAAAAGTCACCTTAGAATATCGAAACGAAAAAGAATATCCAAAATTTTACTCTCTTTCGTAACTGTCCGAAAAATATCAAAAACTTTAATTTTTTCTGGTAAAGGTCCAAAAATAGAAAACTTGAGATTGATAACTTACTGAATTTGAGGGCTCCAAACCTTTAGTTTTTACACCACTAAGCTATATGCTTAGCGATAGTTGTTTCTATCGTAGGGGTCGTTCGAGATGATGCTTGCAGCTGGCCATTGGAGATGGATGCTTTGAGAGCTTTAAGGAAGATCACATTTGCATAGAGGCATCTATATTTTGTATAAACCTTTGGACTTGTACATATTCTATGTGTTGTATATTTACATGGAATTTTGAGGGCTGATTTGATCATGTCACCATGAGTTGTAATATAAATATTGCTATATGTTTTGTTCTTTTTGGGGTGTGTAAACCCAAGTCTTGTAATATTCTTCTTATTTCATCCTTGAGTGTGAGGATAATATATATACATGGAAAGCTCGTCGGTTATTTTTTTAAATTACTTTTTGGAGGTCATTATGCATCTGATCCTTCTACTATATTATAATCAGTATACCCTCGTTAATCGATTTTGAGTGTCGCAAGTATAAGTTAAGTCTCTTTAAAAAGGGTCGGTACATATCATCTCTATCAATTCAAATTAATGCATTACTATCAGGAACAAACTAACTACTCTCACCTAACTATTACTCATAGTAAAACTTCATTCATCCTTCCTCCACTTTTGTAGCCTTAAATGGAATAAGAACACTATTGCTACCGACATAAGAAACATCAACCTTCTCCTTTTATAATCATTCAAATACTATCATCAACATCACTCTCTAAATAAAAAGATAACTAAAAGAGCTTTAGGGCGAAAGATCATAAGTGTAATTCATTCGGGATTATGATTTAAGAAAATGCATGACATAACATTATGTTGGTAGCAGTTGAGATCAAATAATGAGTTTGCGAGACTGAGCATACTGTGAGGCATGTGTTCCTATATGAATAGCTTCATATAATGAGGTTGATATCCATAACTTTATGGAGTATGATTAAGATCAAAACTAAACATAGATGTTGATCTCCTTCAAGTGTATGTGAATTAGTCATGAACACTAATGATATTAGAGACATTAACATGATGTTGTAATGACTGAACTTTTTGGAATACACTAAAGTATGAATGGATCGATATATCACTTTAACTCTTCCTAAACACATCAATATCTCATTCTTAACTCTTTACTTGATTTCTCATCTTATCATCTCCCCCTTAGGTTTGAAGCTAACACTTTAATTTACACTAATACTCAGGAAAAGACTTATCTCATGACTATTGAACCCTCATGTGTAGGTGCTAGGGATGCTTCCAAGACCTCTTTTAAAGATGCTTCTCTTAACCTCTTCGCATTGGTTTATAAGGTTGTTCCATCTAACACTTAACGAAAGAAAGTTAATGCTTACATCAGCCTATTCCACATTGACAGCTTAAATATATTTTCTAGGCACAAATGAAATGTCATTAACTTAATTGGAACATTGTCTAACTACATATGATCTCAGGTACACCTCTTAATGCTCTTGCTAATATAATGACTTAGCCACACTCTCTTGCTCTCATCTAAGAGTCATAATACCACACTTTTACCACTAATATTTATCCAAAAGTAACACCATAATTTCTCACCTAGTTTATGTCAAATCTACTAGATGAAATCTTAAACTAACATTATCACCCTCAGGTTACCATCCTTTTGATCACGACACTCATCTCAAATTCAGGGTTAGTGTCTTTTACTAAACACGGATATCAATATAATTGCTCGCTTACTATACTAACTTTCAACTACTAGATCAAATTAAGAAACACTCACCCATTAACATCTCATGAAAAGTAGTCAATCTTTATCTCTCAGTCTATCTATTGACATATTTCCGTCACATTCTTTTTTTACAACGTAAGTACTTTTTACCCTGTCTCTATACATCATCTCCTAATTAGTACTACAACCCTACGAATGCCATAGGGTCTCCCTTCAAAAATCATAAGCCTGGCTTAGGTCAATGAATCATGTTTACTATGTTCTTCTATTCAACACCTATACTTGGTCTTTACAAACACAATGACATATCGACATAAACTCCCTTTTTTGTTAAGTATACTCTAACTCACATTGAGTAGTAACTATTCCTCTACCTCCTATATTGAAATCCATACAACATTATTATGTCTAAGCCTACACGTAAACGAAAACTCCTCATCAATGTCTTACTAGATACATGACTGCGACTACATATTTTATTCCATAACTATCCTCCTTTTTTAGGTTTCTACACCTATAAATGTATACTTCTAACTCTGGGCACTTTTACTACTAGTGCTTAAAACATCATAAGTCGTACTATCTTTTCGGGTGAAAATGCTCCTCAAGCTCTATAACGCACTTCCTCATAAAGGTCTCAATTGAAACAAAGTTTAGAGAAGAGACTCTTGGAGTACATCCCTCTTTTAGCTCGAATGCACGATTCATATGAATAAGAGTGTATTCTTTTGAATCTTAACACTTAAGCTCACTCACGGGCATCTCGAAGCCCCAATGCAATCTCATGGCTTTCTAAATACTTATGCTTAGAGTAGCTCATCGATAAGGATTTGGGATTTGCTTTTCAACTACCTTTAGTATGAGGGGTAGTTGAATGGATCTAAGAATCACACAAGTTTGAATAATTCCCCTATTGCCCAATTTTATTGAATGATTTGGAGTATGAAATAAGGGAGACTTTTCATAAATGCATGTAGTCCCTTATTTATAGAAGTTGGGCCCCCACAAAAATAAATAAGATCCTACTAGTACGGCTTTATAGACACCCTACGACGCGTGAATTCTATGCTCTGATACCAAGTTTGTCACGACCCGAGCCTACACTGTGGATGTCGCTGACACTCGTGAACAATCGTTGGTCCCCAAGAGAAACCCTATCCTGGCTAACTACAAGACGAAAACTAACTCAAGCAATAATAAGCTTAAAACATAATGAAATCTATCAGACTCAAATTCGTAACTCATAGAGTAAGGTAAATACTAAATTGCAATACTTATAGTTCGTAAAACATCTCAAAAGAAAGTAAATGTTGACAGACATATCGACTCTATCTATCTATAAAGCCTCTACTATTGAGGAAGGAAGTCGGGACAATACCCACAACATCTCAAAACTACTACCTAGAGTGTAAATGTGAAGTCCTCTAGAGTACAAGGTGGTTCACCAAAAGCTAACTGGATTGTAGAGTAATCTAAATGAAGTGCATGTTGATGATATTGATCACGTGTATCTGCTTCATAAAAGGATGCATGTCAAATTACATCAGTACATTTGAATGTACGAGTATGTAATATATAGCCAAAGCGAAATAACTTAATAAAAGGGCTCCAATAGATGTAACATAAACTCAGCTGAATGTAAAGAATTAAAGGAATTAAATCATTTAAACTGCACAAAAATACTTACTCATCTCTAAAACTGAACATAATGAGTAATATATAAAAATCCCTTTAACTCTATTGGGACATAATCTAACCGACAACCATCAATATGAGCTAAATGATGTTACAACATTTTGTCGACGCTACTAGAACTGTCCTATACTGTGTCGGATATAGAACCTTTCAACTATGTGGATCCACTAAGCAATAAGGATTCACCTAAGAAGTATGATCATGTACCCATGTTGGGAAGACATGGTTTATGGGGGCTGTGAGTTTTCTAAACTCTCCCCCACTTAGGTGGTCAATACTACCTCCTCTAATTCATACTCTTGCTAGAATGTATAAAACATAATCTTTCTCTAGTTTGAGATAAAATATCTCAAAGTATCTTCTTAAAAGAGGTAACTGCTCTGAAACTCATTGTTCCTTTACAAAATAATGTTTCTCCTTGCTCAATATAAAAATACATTCTTTGGGTTGAGATAATTACTCAAAAATGCCTCTTTAAGCGGTAATTGTTTTGTACTTAATCTTTCTAAAGACTCTTTATCTTTTCTAAGAAAAAGTATTCTCTTTCTTCATGTAAAAATTAAACATTTGGGAAATACTTAGTTCCCTCATTCTGTTTCTCAAACTCTGTTTTACTTCCTCAAAAACGTAATTTAAAACACTATTGTTGCCTTTAAAATATTCTCAAGATTTATAACTCAAAATATAGTTCATGATGAAATATAGACATGAACGAATCTACTCATGGACTTAATAACAATATCGAAAACTCAATACTTAGAACTCAAGAACACAGAAATTAACGATACTACTCATCCCAAGAATACTCAATTAAAAGTTTTTATGCCGAAGTATATGCATGAATTAATTAACTCAAGAATCTCAATACATAACTTATAGTAATTCAATAATTAGAAATAGAATTCAAAAATAATCAGGAACTCAAGAACTCAAAATCTACTCATCTCAAGAATAATCAAATCTAAGAATAGAACCCTATATTACTCTTTTACTGATTTAGAAGTAGATGTAGGGCATGAGGATAAACTATTCCAATACTATGATAGCCTTACATAACTAAAAGAACGAAGTTCTTGGGGAAATTAATGAAACTCAAAGAACACTTGAAACCCCAGCATTTCTCCTTTTAGAACCTTGCTCTAAGGGCTTCATGTGTTAATGAACATAAAAGAACTAATTATCACTTTATTAACCCTTAATTAGTTGTAAAATCTCGTAGTTTAGGCTTAGAATAGGGGTTAAAACGACCTAGTTAAAGTACCGAATGTATAAGGGAAAGACCAAGATGACCAACTTAAAAGACTGACGAGGTGCCTTTAAAGGGAAGCTTCATGGCTCGTGACATACTTTAAGCACCGTATAGCTGGCCGTGAAGCTTCACCTGCCTGACAGGGCTTCACTAAAATGGGCATAACTTTTTATTCTGAAATTGAAAAGAAGAAAACTTGGTTGCCCTGAAAATAGGACTCAGACCTTTAGTTTATTATGTCACGATCAACCTAATTTGTTATCTGCTGAGATATATAATCGTTTGAAGTTTATACAAAACTTAAAAGTTGATGGTGACTTGTACGGACCCCTAAAAGGACCGTACAAACAACCACAGGTGGTCTAGGGTCTTGCAGAGGTGACCCCCCACCTTGGCAGCCCTGGACGGTTTTCCACCATGCCCTTAACTTGTTGTGGACTACTAAACAGACCGTTTAGGGTGCCGTGAAGGGTTCATGGTCTATTTTTGGTTCGTGGACTTTCCTGCTTGCCTCTTTAAACTTTCTCGACGTCCAAGGTGTTACATGAATGATTCAACTTATAAGAGTAGAGTTGTGAGGTGTTATAGAATGATTCCGGTCTTAGCTTAGAAATTTTTGGGGTGTTACAACAATAATCCAACTCACAAAATATTATGATCAACATGTTGCCTTTTTATCCATTATTAATAATCAAGTGGAATCATTGATCCCGTCACCTCATTACCATTATTCCCCAACATACATAATGAAGGGAAATACAAGATTCTACAAGTTTTACAAGCTGTAGAAAGTCAATTGCCTTAATTCAATAAATAGTCAAATCTACACTTGAGCCTTCCAATTCCGAACAACGTTCAAAGCTACACAATCTAGTTCAATAGGTAATCACAATAAGATTCAAGAAATAAAAACACCCATATCATGCGCTTTGAAGAAAATGTATCAAATCACTAAAAATCCAATTCCAAAAATGAAGTTCGAATAAAAAAATATTTACTTCAAAATATTACCCAAAGTATTTGGATTTCATTGGTGAAAACCATTTTGAAAAAGGATTAGAATCTAACTAGAAATCACTATTTTATCAAGTTCTTGGGTTCTTGAAGAAACCCTAAATTATCATTGAAAACCTTAATTTGAAAACTTATATTCATTAATAAAAATGGTTAAATAAAGATTTAAGATTAAGAAACGTTACCCAAAGATTTCATCTCAAAAATCTTGTATAATTCGCCTCACAAAACCTTCCAAAACTCAAAAATGATGAAATGGGGTTGAAATCCCAATTATGAAAACACATTCTCAGCAGGATAAAAATGCTCATTGTGATCATGATGAACAAGACATCATGATCACGATGAGTTAGATGGGTCAACTTATTAAAGTTTGACCACACGATCGTGATTAGGACTTATGCGATCTTTTTCACAACCAAAAAGTCGAGGTCATTATGGTGCACTCCTCGAGCCCCCCAAAATGATGTGTAAGCTGAAACAAAATTACATACGAGACTCCCAAAATGGATTCATTCCACAAATGATAGAAGAACAACAAAGAAAATCCAAAACCTTGGTAGCATAATTATAAAAAGAATCAAGGACATCCCTAGAATCTAAAATATATCTCCAAGCTATGATAGGAAAGTTAAAGAGTTTAAATGATAGATGAAGACTAATGTCGATCAGGAAAGAAGGAATTCACCACAACCCTTAAAGAGGAAATTTTGTTCGATCCAATCAACCGCTACGAGGTTCACCCTTCTGAATTAAACGGATAACAGAAGTAGGGGGTTAATACAATTATCATGTACTTGGTAGTTTAGACCGACTAAGTATAAGAAATTAAATAGACTAAAGAAATAAACTATGAACGCTTCCACTTGCATAGGGAAAAGTCTCATTCCGACATCGATGCCGCTAATTTATATAGAACGGCGCAAATAAAGTAAACATACAAGGTACAAACCAAATTTAAAGTAACACATAAAGAAGTTATACAACACAACAAAGTTGGCCAATGCGATGCAATGAGATGATGAAATGATGGAATGATGTGGTGTTACAAAGGTTGTCACACAGCCTTTCGTATACAACTTATCGAGTATTTAGCTTTAAGATAAGGACCCTTGGTGGTCTCAGAGTCCATATACGAATTTCATAATCTCAATATCTCATCAACTTGCCACCTAGCTCATGGTCAAGGATATAAGTAAGGTGTAACACTTTCTTTTTGAAAAAGAGAGTATTTCTCCACCTTCTCTTCGTTCCATGAACAATAATATGCTACATGAGAATTAATACATCACAACACATACAACACAACGACATAATCACATCATCAGGGACTTCAAATAGTATCAAGTTCCCAAATTCAACAAGTCATGAAACATAATCTCAAATGATTGAGATAGTGGAGGAAACCATTTAAACCAATCTTTACCACTTAAAAAATCATTTTGTTCATTTTAAGATGGTTAAAAATAAACTCAAGCCCATAACTAGGGCATCTCTAGGTCAAATATAAAGAGAGGCTCACAGCCTCTTGCTGGGAAAATACTCAAATATCATAGACTTTCCACAGCAATTAGCAATATCATACAAGCCTCTTCACAGGCAAAACATCACAGATAGGCATCAAATGGACTAAATAAGAAGGTCAACAATTACAAACTTTTAAGGCTCAAACTACAACTCATTTCGTAGTTGACTTCCTAGGAAAATATTATTACTCATGTTTGTCAAAAAGTGGGATTGTCAAACCTACCTTAAGGTAGAAATTTCACTTGAACAACTCAATTCGAGCAATTCCTGAACCACACGTTCACCAGAAAAATCTTTAACTATCAAGAATGGAAATAATTCATCAAAAGGAGCCCAATGATACCCATATTGATTGCTTTAGAATTCAAAAAGGTAAAGTTTGGGATTTTTAGTTGAAATTCAAGTTCTACAAGTCAAGAGGGATTCATGATTGAAAAACCCATTAAAATTGATCAAGGAGTGAGCTCAAAGTCAAGAGAATACCCATTCCAACTTACAGGAAAATCCCCCAAAACCCACATTGAAGTCAAGATTTAAAAAGTGTTTTGGATGATAAAAATTAAAGGAAATAATAAGGAATTTGTAGAGGAACTTACACACACGAATCTCACTAAGAAAAACTTCCAAGAATTCCCTCTCCTAGACTCAAATCGAGTGATAATGGTGGAGATAAGAAAAAATAAGAAAAATCCCGAAATTGGCAGGCAAAAACGTTCTCGGATGTCGCAAAAGAGACACACTATGTCCACAAAAATGAACCTTGGAAAGTTTTGGTCTTCGCTTTCACGAACGTGGGCTGTTTTAGGCCTCAGATTGTGTTCATATTTTTCCCACAAGTTTGAGGCGTAGTTTAGGACTTTTTGACCGATTCAATTCTAGAAAATTTATTGTGGGTTCAACAATTCCCGTTTGACTCTAAAAATTGGCATGGCTCCATTTTGGGTGATTTTTGTGTCTAAATGAACGTACAAACATTTTGATCCTATTTTTGATAGTATGGCATCATTCTGAGGCTGTTAGGAAGGGTAAAGCTTCTGCCTTAAGATTTTGAGCGTGCGCGGTTGGCCTACAAGTATGCTACGACTTCCTTTATATTTAAAGTGAGCAGGAATGTGTAAATTTATAATTATTAGTGTAAATTAGGGCCGGGTAACTAGTTATTAGCACTTTTCCTCGTAGAAACAATGATTTAGGAATGATTACCACTATATCAAGGGTAGCACCATTCTCGTAGGGTTAGTTGTGTGACTTGCATGCTATGTGAAATTACCTTAATTTTATTTGTTTTCTGATGCATGTTCATCCTTAGCCTAAGATAGGCTAGTGTTGCCTTAGACTCTCAAAGATTTTTGATTGTTTTGTCTCTAACGTCGTTTCAAATGAACTAGATCCTAGTAGACTGAAAATGCACAGTTGGAATTAAATAGTATGAGCCTTAATTTGGGTGAATTCATGTCTTACTAGATCTTCTATCCTTTCTCTCCCTATTTTTGCGGTTCTGAGGCGTTACCACTGGGTTTATGTTGTCACGATAATTGGAGATGGAGTTGTATTAGGTTGGGAGCCTTCTGTTGATACCATTGGGTGGGAAGCATCCCACAGTGACTTAACTTGACATGGGATTCTCGTTGGAATTGGCATACCCTTTTCACTTTTGTTATTTAGGTTATGAGTTGGTTGTTTGAAGCGATTATTTATGGTTCGAGGTCAGTATTTCAAGTTCAAAGGTCACGTTTTACGATTCAAAGCCATTATTTCCAGCTTGAGATTGATGATTTTGGTTTGAGGCCTAGATTCTATCACATTTGGTTCGAGGCATGTATTCTATAATTTGGGGTTTGAGGCTAAGATTATACCATTTTGGGATTGAGGCAAATATCCTATAACTGTGGGTTCGAGACCCGATTGACTTTGTTTGAACATGGGTTTAAGTATCCTATTCTTATAGTCTAGCTATTCTATGTACATGTCGGGATTATGGGGATCCGTTCGTGTTTTATTTAAACTGTCGCTCAAGTGTACCTTATCGACCTATAGAGATCCAGTTAGGTTTAGTTTAGCTATACTAAGAGTTACTTTCTTTTCCTGTTTTGACCTCTGTGTCTGTCTAGGTTCTATGTTTTCTTATTGTCTTTACCTTTCTTGCTCAGTCGACCTATGATGCCCACTGATTACCTTGATTGGTACTTATGTTGCACTTTGCATCTTTTTCATTATGCAGGTCCTAGTTATAGCTACCGGCGGTGATTGTTTGTACCATCTTTTGCATTTTGTAGATGTTGGAGATGAGGGTGAGCACTTGGCGTCCTGGACCACTCTGTCTCATTTTGTACATATGTTAGATTTTCTTTTGCCTTTGAGACGACATGTTGTGCTCCACTTTTGGGACATATCTTTGTTCTTACTAGATAGCTCTATACTCGTAATTTCATGTTCATGCAGTATATAGCTTTTGGTTTGCTTCAAGTTTATGTATTTTCTTATTAATAGTATTATTTCATGTTTAGTTCTGCCTTTACACTTAATGCTCGCGTTCTGGGTATGTTGGTTTACTTACTGGTAGGTTACAGTAGGTGCCATCATGACTCGAAGGATCGGGTAGTGACTAGTTTGTATCAGAGGGACAAGTTCATCGGTCTTACTTGTTGAGAGCTAATACCTAGTAGTGTCCTACGGATCGGTGAAAAGACTTCCATATCCTTAGTTCGTGTAGTGTGCGTGTTATTGGTTTCTTATATCTCACTCGTTTCACTCTTTTTGCAGGATGGCTCGTATGATCTGCGTGGTGACTCAGTGTACAGATAGACCTCCCTTGATTATTAAGGATGCAACACCACCCTAAATATTGAGCGGGGTCCGGAGCACACAAAAGATCCTCGAGTAGCCTGCATTTCCAATCAACCAATGGGGCCAAGACCAGCTCAACCAACCCCTAGACCAACTATGGCACCAGATATTCAGGCAGCTATTGCCAAGCTTTTGACTATGCTCGGGGGCATGCAGTAGGCTCCTGCACCAACACCTACTCAAGAACCACTACCAGAACCACAACCTATACTTGCTGCAGCACCAGCACCGACACATACACGAACACCAGTTCAGCAGGATCAGCCTATACCAAAGGCACCTAGGGAAAATATACTACCTATGGGTGCCCATCACGTGATAGTGGCTCAAGCTGTGCCATTAGGGGAGAAAACTATGCACGAAGTGTTCCTGAGGTTTTCACCTCTGATGTTTTCAAGGGTTGTGGGTGAGGATGCCTATGAGTTTTTAACCACTTTTCAGGTGGCTACACCCTCTGGATATTGTGGAGTTGAGAAGGGCATATTTCATTGCATATTAGTTGGATGAGCTACCCAGACAAGATGTGGTGTACATTTATTAAGAGCAGGCCAGTTGGTTTTCATTCGGTCACTTAGACTAAGTTTTCTGAGGCCTTTTTACCCCGGTTTATCCCTCGTAGCATCAGAAATTGCCTCCAGGATCAATTCAGCACGTTGGAGGAAGGCTCCATGTCAGTGTTAGAGTAAGAGGTGAGGTTTCATGAGATATCCTCTCATTCCTCCATAATTCTACCTATGAAAGAGGAAGAGTTTGGTGTTTTGTTTGTGGGTTGAGGCTTCAGTTTCGGATTGAGACTCAATCGATGGTCTCTGCGGGTCTTCCTTTTTTGGATGTTGTTGATCACGCTCGCACTATTGAGAAGCTCTATCGTGAGGCCTAAGGGGTAAGTAAAAAAAGAGCCAAATATGAGGGGAGTTGATGCACGTCCCATTCCAGGTAGAAAAGCTCATATAATGGGCCTATGAAGCAGTATAAGTAGGCCAGTCCAGTCGGCCAATGCAGGCCTCATTCTAGCATCAGAGGGGGACTGATACAACTAGAGTGAGGTTTGCTCTAGTCAGAGCCATGCGTCCCAATATTGTCCTTTAGTTTGAGATAGTCGTTCTTGTGGGGGAAACCATCATCTAGTTTCTTTGATTGTGGTGACTTGGGTTACCAGTCTAGAGATTTTCCTATACGTAGGCGGATTGCTCCTACTCTACAAACAACTCACTTAACTCTTCCACAACCACAAATATCAGCTCTATTTAAGGGTCAAATTGAAGGACATGAGAGTCAGTTTGGTTACCAAGGTATTTAGGGTGTTCCCCAAGGTGGTAGGTCAGGAAGTGGGACTTTTGGATAGAGAAGAGGCGAACAAACCCTACCAAAGATACTTCATCCAATACTAAGCATCAACGATCGTTCAATAGTAATGTAACCTAACTAGTGAGTTGGGGTCGAGTCCTAATGAATTGGTTCGTACTAAAGAATCAATAGAAAAGAATAAATATGCTCAAGTCAATCATAGCTAAAAACATTTACGAAGAAAAACATAATTCAAGTTTGGGGTGACACAAGTGTCAAATAACACGAAAATACGAATATGGAGACGGGATTCTTGGGATGTGATAGGACTATGGGCGAAGGTAAACAACCGGGGAATTTCAATTAATAGCAAACAACTGTAAATCAGTGAATAAGCTAGACTTTAGTGGGGATAAATTTTCTACCTAATAATTTACCCAGAATCAAACTGGTTTCTCTCAAACACCAATAAGCGGCAATGAAGCACAACCTTCGCTTTAGTCCATTCATTCTCTCGAGCTGAATGTGTGGAAAAGGGTTTAGGATTCACTCTCTCGATCTAAACCCATGACAACGGAATACCCACAGACAATCGATTCAGTTATTTTGATTTTAAAACCTATCTATCGAGCAAGCCAAAAACACAAAGTTAAGATTGTATTTGCAACTACAACCATTAAATTCAACCACAATTACTAAACGAAATCACTGTTAAATAGAAAATAAACTATCAATTAACAATACCCAACAGTTAAATCAACCAATAATCACAATCACACCACAAGACTTGGGGTTTTAGCTAGACATATTAAAAAGGTAAAAATCGTTACCAAGTTGTGTTTCCATCAGATGGGTAAAATTGATATAATCTTCAACACCCACATTCAATTTCTTAGAAATGGAAATCTTCAAATGTTCAAAGCTAAGGAAATATTGTGTCTCTACTCAGTTCTAAGCTCTAGACTTCAAAACTGAAGAATAATATGATTCAAAAAATAAAATCGGATTCTATATGATATGATCCTAAGCTTAGAATTTAAACAAGTATTTATAGTTGCAAAAAAGTTGTGCTATGAATGTCCAGTCGGTGCAGTTAGTTGGGATCACCGATCCAATCGGCAATCCGCCCTTTGGTCATTTTCATCACCGTTTTGCTTTTGCCTTTAGCATCCTTGAGGTTTTGAAACTTTGGGCGATATGGCACTGCATCGCGGAACAGTTTGGAGACTCGCCGACTGCTCCTTTCTCTCGTAGACTAGATTTTCTCATTTAGGTCTTGGCACTCTAGAACATTAGGTGAGACCCTAGCCGTTCGGCGACTCACCTAATGGGTTAGGCGATCCTTGAGCCTTTTTTCCTTCGTTATTTTAGCTGCTTTGTTCCTTTTTGCTCAATAGTGCCCATGCTTTGTCCCTCAATCCAAATACCTTAAAATCAAGTATTTCCATCAGTTATTGACACAAAATTTGCATTTGAGGATCAATTGTGCACTGAACAACCCCAACTTAAACTTTTGCTTGTCCTCAAGTACAACTCAAGTTCAGCAGTTCAAAAAGGATGTCTCAAACAGTGCTACACAAGATTCAATCATGAATGCACAGAAAGAGACTCAACTTACTCATGCAAGAATCAATTGTGCACTCAAAGAGTCAAGTTGTGACTCACCATTACCAAAGAATCTCAAACTCACATTACTTGTTTCAAATGAAAGTTCAGGCTCAACAAAGGTGATCAAATGCTCTCACACAAAGAATGATTCCATATTAACACACAATGGTTCAACAATCTAAAATTCCAGAATTAAATGCAACGCTCACACTCACAAAGATGAATACAATGCATGATTTCACCCATAGGTTTGGCCGTATTTTCCAATCAACACTTTCTTCAGATTACTCAATATCAATATGGTCTTTCCAAGGATTGTAACGGGGCTGAGTGCAAAGGTATGGTCATTTAGTCTTAATGGCTGTAGTCCTCATGAAATGTTGTGTGAACAACACTTCCTTTCCTTTTCTTCATCATTTTTATTCGTGCTCACAAGTCATCCCATTATTCACTTTACATGGACCGTTGGAAACCCTATTTCTTTTTGCATTTTCACACTTTATTCCACAACTTTTTCTTTTTCATTTTTTTTCATTCTTTTCTTCTTTTTCTCTCTTTTTTTTGTCTGGAGGGGTTCCATTTTTTTCAAAATATGGGCATAAGGGATTTTTTTTCATTTTCTTGATTCACCCTTTCATTTTACCACACACCCAACTTAGGGTTTTGGCCTAAGTTGACTATTCAAACAGACCACAAAACATGAGCATTACGGGTAATGGATCAAGAAAGGTCATGTTTTCATCAAGTTTCTTCCAAGAAAAGGTTAAGGCTCAAAGGGTGTACAAAAGAGGTTCACACACTCACAAGGTAGGCCACAAAAATGAGGTACAATGTCAAATTGTTTCACGCTCTTTAAAGTTTCCTAAGATCATCTCAAGATTTCACATCACTTAGTCAAGCGGACCAACGGGGAAAATTCTAGGTGTCATCACACATGGTTCACGGTAAGATCATCACACAAGGCATTGACACCAAAGTCAAACAAGACTCCACACTTTCGCTAGTGTGTAATGGTCATCACAAGACACTCAATTTGATACTTGGGTAGTGAGGTTTGCATAATCAAAACACAACTTCCAATCTAAGTGTCTACGATCGTACAATAGTTTAGTAACCCAACCAAGGGTTGGGGTCGAGTCCCAAAGGAGTGGGCGTGAGAATTAATGGTTAAGGGCTAAAGTACTCAAACTAATTGTAGCTAAAGACTTTGGCGAATGAAAACATAACAAATTAAAAAGGATAACGCAAGTGTCAAGTATCAAATAGGGATTTGTAAGCAAGAAACAACTAAAACTGTGAAATTAAGGAAAAATACAAGTATGGAGTCAGGATTCTAGGGATGTGATAGGAATATGGGATAGACTAAATCATTGGGTAAATGCTTTTGAAAGTAAATTCATTGAGTTTCTGTGATTAGGCTAGAGTTTAAGGGGGATAAGCTCTCCCTCGAGCAACTTACCCCGTTTTGAATGCGTTGCTCTTGGACACCCACTTACCGCATAAAGAACAACCTCTGTCTTAACCCACTCACTTTCTCGAGCTGAGTGTGTGGACATGGGACTAGGGTTCACTCTCTCGAGCTGACCCTCATGTCGACCCACTCACACTGGCCATCAATTTAGTGGTCTTAGTTTTACGACCGCTTTCTCAAGCAAGCCGAAAACACATAAATAAACTTGTATTTGCAACTACAAATTCATTAAATTCAACCTCAACCACTAAACAAAATCACATTTAAACTACGAATACACTATCAACAAGCAAGACACAAAAACGAATATAATCCATATTCATAAAATCACACCCCAATAATTAGGGTTTTAGCTGTGCATGTAAAAGAGATAAAGAGTTATACCAGTATTAGTTTCCATCAATGGACATGCAAGATTAAGTTTTAAAACATGCCATGAGTGGAGAATCCAAGAGACCCAAGTCCAATTCCTTGAATTTAAAACCCTTTGAAAGCTCCAAGTTCTTCAAAACCCTCTCCAAAACATGGAGAGAAAATCTCCAAAAACTCTGTCTAAAACTTAATAATCTAAAACTATATAAAACAAGGTAAATTTCACTTCTATGAATAAAAATTGAACTAGTATTTATAGTTTTTAGAACATGTGCTCCGAAAGATCTTTCGGCGATGTTAGTGGGAATCGCCGATGCATTCGGCGATCCACCCTTTGGTCTACTTCGTTGCCTTTCATCAGTTGCCTGCAACATTTTTGTGTCCTGGATAATTGGGCGATGTAGCACTGCTTTGCGGAGCCGCTCAGCGATACGCCGACTGCTCCTTTTCGCCATCGATTTACTTCTTTCCTACAGGGATCAGAATAGTGGAACAAAAGGCAAATATGAGATCTATTGGTGATTGCCGAATGGGTTCCGTGATTAGCAAATCTTCATTTCTTCGTTCTTCTAGCTTCTTTTGCTCAATTTTGCTCGATAGTGTCCATGTGTTTCCTCAACTTTTAAATACCTGAAACTTAAAGGATTTCATCAGATATCGAGATAAAACATGCATTTGAGGACACTAATTTCATCAAAATATAGCCCTAAATAAATCCAATTCGTGGAGTTATCAACACCCCCAACTTAAACGTTTGCTTGTCCTCAAGCAAACTCAGGTTCAGTCGTTCAAAAAAGGTGTCTTAATAGTGCTACACAAGATTCGGTCATGAATGCACACAATAAGACTCAATTTACTTATGCAAAGATCAATTGCGCACTCAAAGATTCAAGTAGTGATTCACCAATAACAAAGAATCTCATGCTCACAATACTTGCCTCAAATGCAAGTTCAAGCTCAACTAAAATGTTTGAATGCCCTCACAGAAAGAATGATTCCATAATCACTCATAATGACTTAATCATCTAATGTTAAGCAATCAGATGCAACGCTCACACTCACAAAGATGAAAACAATGCATGCTTTCACCCATAGGTTTGCCCATATTTTCCAATTGAAATTTGTTTCAGCTTTCTCAAGATCAAAAAGGTCCTTTCAAGGCTTGTAATGGGGCTGAGTGCATAGATATGGTCATTTAGGCTTAGTGGCTTTCATCCTCATGAATTGTGGTGCTCACAACACTTCCTTCCTTTTTTCTTCATCATTTTCTTTAGTGCTCATAAGTCATCTTATTATTCACTTTCCCATTGTGTGTTGGAAACCCCATTTCTTTTGCACTTCATTCTGCAAACTTTCTTTTTCATTCTTTTTTTTTCTCCTTTTTTTTATATGGAGGGGTTCCATTTTTCTCAACACCATGGGTTAATAGAGATGTTACAACATGGAAATTCTATGACTTAAGTTAGAGCCTCACCTTATGAATAATGACTTAAAAATAGTTAAAATAATGTTTATAAACCTAAACTAATGTAATTGACTTGGTTTGGAAGAGTAAAAGTCTAAACGTCAAGAAACGACCACGACGTCCGGAAACTAGAGAAGAATATGTTCTAGTGTATCCTTAGGTTTTGGGCAGGTTTGGGAGTGTGGTATGATGGTATAATCTGGTGAAAAGGTTTAAAATAGGTAAATATATGTTCTTAGGGTCAAAACATTCGAATACGACGCCCTGGGGCCACCCGAATGGGACCTGAGGAGGATCCCAACCTTAGCCAAGCAAGCTGCCAAGGCAGCTTACAAATTACACTTGCAGGGAATAGTGGCGCGTCGCACACTTGATCCCCCAAGGAGCAAAAAGTCAGTTCACGACGCGATCATGTTGCGGACTCCACTATCTGAGTGTATTCAACTGTTCAGTTGCGACGTCGCTTGTTTTTTATTAAATCGAGAGACGTAGCCTCCATCATATCTAGAAACACTACAAAAGGAACCCCAATTACCAACAAAAAAAATCGTTGGTAAATTGATCAAATTAGTTGGCAAATTGAGTTACCAACCAAATGCCAACTTATATTAATTTGTTGCTATAAGGCTCGTCGGTAAATATTACCAACTGATTTTAATTGTTGGTAAACTTACCAACCAAAAATTAGTTGGTAAACACCCAAAGATGTTGTTACAAAATTTTGAAACATGGACCTGAAATTTTCGTTAGTAAATTCACCAACTAATTTTTGGTTAGTATATCGTTAGTACCTTTACTAACTAATTGAAAAGGAGTTAGTAATTTTTTTTCTTCATTATTCGATTCCGTTGGTAATACGTTGGTAATTATATTAATTTTTTGTTGGTAATTTACCAATAAATTTTAAATACTTTTATTGTTTTTGGTTTCCCATCCGGTACCCCACATCGGAGCCCGACTAAATCCGGATTCACACTGGGAAGTCCCACATTGGAGAGTAAAGCGCTCCCTAACAAAGACGACTCGTACCCAAGGGGAATCGAACCTGAGACCTCTTGGTTAAGGATGATGCACTACTTACCACTCCACCACAACCCTTGTTGGTAATAAATTTTAAATACATTAGTTTGATTATTTGTTTTTCTATTAAATTTACTAATTAATTGTTAGTTTGTTGGTAATATATCATTCAAGTTCAATGTTAGGTTAGTAATTGATTGACAATATGTTCAAAATATTATTAACTGAATGATTATTCAATAGTAAAATATTTATTAATTTATTGCATTTAAAAATCTAAGAGCACGAATATAAATCCAAAAATATTAATATCAATTTTGTAAATCATATTTGAATGACACAATGCAAAATCTATGATAACAAGTTAAATTAATCTCAATATGGCACATATCATTATATCAAAAATTTAATTTGATCACGTTTACCAAAAATATTGACCAAATCTAAATTTTGGCCAAAAGTTAAAGTTACAACACCTAACAGCACAAACTGAAAATGGAAGCATCAAAACCTGAACCAACCATCCTATTAGATATAAAAATGACCTTCCAAAGCTAATCGCACTGGCGGAATTCTCATCAGACCACGTTTACAAAAAATGTTAAGCAAAGTCAAATTTTGGCCAAAAGTTAAAAGTTAAAACGCCTAACGGTACAAACTGAATATGAAAACCTTAAAATCCAAATCAACCATCCTATAAGACGAAAAATGACCTTCCAGAGCTAACCGCGCTGACGAAATTCAAATTTGAGCATCTTTCCCAAAAAAATTGACCTGATTCAAATTTTAGCCAAAAGTTAAAAGTTAAAACGCTTAACGACACAAACTGAAAATAAAAGTCTCAAAACCTGAACCAACCATCCTATGAGACTAAAACTAAACTTATATGGCTAACCGCGGTGATAAAATTTCAATTCGAGCACGATTACCAAAAATATTGACTAAAGTGAAATTTGGGCCAAAACTTAAAAGTTAAAATACCTAACGGCACAAACTAAAAATGGAAGCCTCAAAACCCGAACCCTCTATCTTATTACATAAAAAATGACCTTCCGCATCTAACTGCACTGACGAAATTCTCATATGAGCACGTTTATCAAATATATTGACCAAAGTTAAATTTTGGCCAAAATTTATAAGTTAAAACACCTAACGGCACACATTAAAAATGAAAGCCTCAAAACCCGAGCCAACCATCCTACTAGATAAAAAATGACCTTTGGAGTTAATTACGCTGAAGGAATTCTCATTTGAGCACGTTCACAAAAATATTGACCAAAGTCAAATTTTGGCCAAAACATAAGATTTAAAACACCTAACGGCACAAACAAAAAATGGAAGCCTCAAAACTTGAACCAACCTTCCTGTTAGATAAAAAATGACCTTTCGAAGCTAATGACACTGACAGAGTTCTAATTTGAGCACGTTTACCAAAAATATCGACCAAAGTCAAGTTTTGGCTAAAATTTAAAAGTTAAAATGCCTAACGACACAAACTGAATATGAAAGCCTCAACACTAGACGCTGATTTACCAAAAAGTTTAACTTCAATTGATAAATTTACCAACTATTCAAATATGAGTTAGTAATTAATAATTAACCAATAAATTTTATCACAGTTGGTAATAGTTACTATTTAACTAAACATTCATATGTATTATTACCAACTAATAATTGATATGTTGGTAAATTTTACCAATGGATTAATGATCAGTTGGTATATTACCAACTATTTTAATGATGTTAGTAATTTAGTAACTACAATCTTTATTCGTCGGCAAAATTTTCAACCAATTGGATATTGGTTTGCAAGTTTATCAACAAATTACATTTCGTTATTAATTTACCAACACATTTATATTTGGTTGGTAGATTTAGCAACACGATCTTGCCGTTGGTAAATGTTTGGTTAGTAATTCATTGGTAATATGTTAATAAATTATATAAATAATTTTTTGTCATATTTACCAACCAATATATACTTCGTTGGTAATATTACCAAAAAAAGGTGTGCGTTCGTAATATTTCAGTTGGTAATCCATTGATAAAATGTTGCTAAATTTGGCGCCATTTTTTCCCGCCGTATTCACCAACTAAAATACTTAGTTAGTAAGATTTTGGTTGGTAACCTGTTAGAATTTCGTTGTTAAGTTTTAAAGTATAATTCAGTTAGAAATATGTTGGTAATTTGTTAGTAGAATACTAACCAACTTAAAAGTGTTAGTAAAATATGTTGGCAATTTAGTGTTTTTTTGTAGTGATATAATTCATCAGCAACCATGTCCAAAGAATTTTGTAAGTCATTACAGTTAGTGCAGTTGAAAGGTCTTACCTCACTTGTTTCACCTAGTGCCATGAAGCATATGTTGACAGTTTCATCATGATCGTCATCAATTGTTTTTCCTTGATCCTAGACTCCGAGACTTTTTGGATCTTCATTTCGTTGATTATTTCTCCTTCTCCGTTCAGGGCAGTTTTGTTTAATATGTCCTGGTTTTCCACAGTAGTAGCAGCTATCATCACTTCGTCTGAGATCATTATTTTTGAATTCCTGTTAAGGCCTCTGTCTTCTTTGTCTAAGCATTTGCCTTACTTCTCGATTAATGAGAGTCATTCCTTCATCTTGATAATCATCTACTTCTTCTCCGACTTCAGATGTCTCAGCTGTAAAGGCCATAATTTTCTTTTTATCACCTTTGTTGTAATTGTTAATATGGTTTTGTTCATAGGCCATCAAGTTGCCTCGAAGTTCATTGTACATCATCTTTTGCAGATCTCTGTCTTCAAGGATGGCATCTTTAGTCTCCCAAGCTTTGGGAAGACTTCTAGCAAATTTTTTGACTTGTAATCCATTTGAGTACACCATTTCAAGTAGCTTGAGTTCGCAAACAATTTTACTGAATCTTGAGAACATGGCTTCTACGTTTTCATCTTCAGTCATTTTGAAAAGTTCATATTCATTGACTATTGAACTGATCCGATCTTCTTTTACCTTGGTGGTTCCTTCATAGGTCACTTCTAGTTTGTCCCACATTTCTTTCGCAGTTTCGCATGTTGATATCTTGTCATATTCAGCTCCACTCACTACACAATGTAACAAACTTATAGCTCTAGCATTAGTTAGGATAACCTCTTGTTTCTCTTTTGTGATATCGAAAGATTCTGGATCAAATGGCTTTTCAGTGCCATCTTTTTCGGTTAGTCCAGGGATAGGCTTTGGACCCTTCTTGATCACAATCCATGCTTGATGATCATTTGAAGAGACAAAGATTATGAATTTGTCCTTCAAGTGGGAGTAGTGTTGGCCGTTGAAATATGGTGGTCGATGTGAGGAATATCCATCTTGAAGTAGAGCACTAGGAATCTGATAATGTGCCATTGGATCTTTTCTCACGTGTGGTTAAATACTTTTATGGTGAGACATGATACCAATTGAAAGTGAAGAGG
>JAJOOH010001599.1:0-247447 GCA_029582605.1 Solanum gracilifrons
TCTTTTGCTGACTTCAGGGACATAATACGAGTAAAGATGGTGGATGAAACTGTTGTATACAAGCATGCCTTTGCCTTTGATTTCATGGTTTTCCTTTCCTTGTGATTTTTAATCTGCGCGATTGTGGGATTGTTTGGTAAGGGAACAATCTTGTAATCATCTTCTACAGCTTCCCAGAGATCCAAACCTTCTAGATATGTCTGCATTCTGACTGCCCAGATCTGATAACTTTCTCCATTAAAAGCTGGTGGTGCCATTGAAGAAAAACTTGCTTCTCCGTCCATGGAATTCACTAAAACAGATTAATGAACACACAAGTCCCTCAAGAATAAAAAGCTCTGATACCAATTGTAGTTAAATTAATGTGGAAACCCAGAAAAAGAACAAAGGAGAACTTAAGAATAATGAAAGATTAGAACTATAAAGCAATGAAGAACAAGTAAGAAGAGATAACTTTATTTGATTAATTCCAATATCTCTCACTGCCTAAGACTTACACTTATAATAAAGAACTAACTTCATGGTCCTAAAAATCAGCAACACATCTGCTAAAGATAAACAAACTCCTAGAGACTAGGTAAAAAAGTTATTTGAGGAAAACTAAAGCTAATTTACTGCAGCAAATAAATAAAAGGCTGCAGTCCTAAAACATAGCAACTAAAAGATCCTTGTGTACATATGCTGGACATTTGAATCTATAAAGGGATTGAAAAAAATGAATTGGATATAGGTGAATTGGGGTGAGAAACCGAATAAGGCAAAAGTTGAGCAGGTTTTGGCACACAAGTCCATGTCGCGGACTCGCTCCCCAGTGTACAAAAATAACCTCCGCGTCGTTGTAAGGACGTGGACTCCTCTGCCTCAAAACTTAATTTCGCGATAAAAAAATTAAATAGATCTTCGTGTCGCAAAGTAGTTCCTAGACGGTGATTTCTTGATATTTTCTTATGTTTAGCCATTTGAATGCACTCCTAAACATCATGAGAGCTTTCCTATCACAAATCACAATCATTGAATCGATAACTTCAATTCAAGGAAAGTTAAGAGTCAAGTCAAGAGAAATTAAGAGTTAAGTGAACATGTTAAGAGTTAAGTCAAGGGAAGTTTATAATGTTTTCAAAATCTTTCACAAAAGTTTTAACTTTTTTTTAAGAATTAAAGTTTTGAGTTAAGCAAAGAGTAAAGAGTTGAATTCATTTCTCCAAAAGTTATTAGGGAACTAAGTATTCCCAAGAGTTTAAAATGTCTTCACATTTGAATAAGAAAGGGAAACACCGATTTCCAAGAGAGCTTTTAAGCTAAGTTTTGAGTAATTTTCTCAAACCTAAGAAAAAAGTTTTGTTTTAAAACGTATGAGCTAAGTATATATTTGGGAGTACTATTGAGCACCGATATGGGGATGCAAGTTCATATTAACTCAAGTCTCCATAAACCATGTAGCCATCATGGGTAGTAAATGATTATACTTTTTAGATGAATCCTTAAGTGCTTTTTAGCATAGACTAGTGGATCCACTTAGTGAAGGCGTTCTATAAGACGGCAAATTTTAGGACAGTTCTGGCAGCGTAGGCAAGACGTTGTATTACAACTTAGGCTCATAGTGGTGGTTGTCGGTAAGAGAAACTCCCACAGAAACTATATTACTTTGAAATATGAGTAAAGTTGAGTTTGTTATTTATTGCATTTCTTTAACAAATTGAGTTGTTATTTACCGTTCTAAATGCATTGTATTAATTGCACTATTATTGTTCTTTTACACTACATTTTTTGTTGAGTTATTCATGAGTTGAGTAAAGCCAAGGTAAGTGTTCCTTTCAGATCCTTTTCAAGCTTAAGTTGTGTTTAGCATTCCAACTCACATGCTCATACATTCAATGTAGTAATGCCAGTTGGCCGACGTCATCTTATGATGCTGACACAGGTAAGAAGGATCAACATCCAGTGACTCGTTGATTAGGTTGAGCACTCAGAGTCAGTTGGTGAGCCTTCTTGCTTTCTGGAGGGTTTGTTTCATGTTTAGCTTTTAGTTGTTAGGTTGATCGGGGGTCCTGTCCCGACACCCCTCTTCCGTTGAGTAAGTAAGCCAGGCCAAGGGTTCACTTGAGGCCAATAATGGTTCTCGAGTGCCACCCACATCCGGGGTGTAGGCTCAGGGCGTGACAAACTTGGTATCTGAGCACAGAGTTCAAGAGTCCTAGGGAGTGTATGAAGCCGTATCTGTAGAGTCCTAGTTATCGGTGTGAAGTGTGCCACATCTACAATTAGGAGGCTGCAACACTTAGGAAACTTTCTCACTTCTTCATACTCATTTCATGCGTTAGAGTTTGATCTCTAAAAGGTTTTTTC
The DNA here is from genome assembly GCA_029582605.1 of Solanum gracilifrons. Lineage (NCBI taxonomy): Eukaryota > Viridiplantae > Streptophyta > Magnoliopsida > Solanales > Solanaceae > Solanum > Solanum gracilifrons. The sequence goes on from JAJOOH010001599.1 coordinate 2,347, forward strand.
TAATTCGTGCTTGTGCGTGTTTTCAGATAATCATGCCTGCATGAAGAGCTGTCGGAGGTTGTCCTGCTAGGAGGAACGTTGAGGAGCAAGGGGTACTTAATGCACCTGAAGTGCAACCCCAAAGAGAAGTTACTAATGCTGAGTTCAGAGAAGAATAAGGATTCTAAGTCAAGTTGTGACTAACCAGGTTGGGCAACAAAGAGGAGCTCGACAATAAGAGGGTGACACTTTGAGGATTCGTGAATTCTTGAGGATGAACCCTCCAAGTTTCACTGGTTCAAGCACTACTGAGGACCCATAGAACTTTATTGAGGAGCTGAAATAGGTATTTGATGTCATGCACATTGCTGATATGAGAGCGTGGAACTAGCTGCATACCAAATGAAGAGTGTCCCTAAGATTTGGTTCGATTAGTGGAAGAAGGGTAGAGCTGAGGAAGCACCACCTGCGAGTTGGGCATGTTTTGAGGAAGCTTTCTTTGGGCATTTCTTTCCCCGAGAACTGAAAGAGGCTAAGGTACGAGAGTTCCTTACCCTTAAGCAAGAGTCACTAAGTGTTCATGAGTATGGGTTGAAGTTCACCCAACTATCCTGTTATGCTCCGGATATGGTTGCGGATATAAGGAGTAGAATGAGTCTATTTGTTGTCCCGTCTATCAACAAAAGAGGGCAGGGCAACAATGCTAATTGGGGACATAGATATATTGAGGTTAATGGTATATGTGTAGAAGGTTGAGGAAGAGAAACTGAGGGATAGATACACTACTAGAAATTTGATATACAACAACAGTTGAGTTACCATTGCAATAGGCTACTATACCGTAGCATTAGCTCTAATGCTACGGTTTAGGCAACTGCTACAACAGATCGCGTAGCATTAGCTCTATAGCCACGGTTTTGTCCGATGGTTTATATAACTGGGGAAATAGGAACCTCCTATTGCGTCGGTTTACACCTTAAGTATTACCCCACGGTTAGTACTCTATTGGGACAGTTGTTAACCGTCGCATTAGACATTTATGCAACGATTATTTACATGCTATGGCTACATTTTTCTCTTTTGAATCAACAACCATTTCAGTCAATTACAACGGTTTTTATTTGATAATGCAACAGTTCTAAGCTACTATGACTATTATTCCATGCTATTTCTACAATTATTATAGGGTAATGCAACAATTCTTCTCTTATTGCAATAGTTACTATTAGGCTTTTGCTACATTTATTATTAGGCTTTCGCAACAGTAACTATCGATCTACTGCCACTAATATTACAAAGCTACTACAACAATATTACCATAAAACATAAAATACACTATTCGATCACACAAATGAGCTCTTCATTACCAAGATTTCAATCCAAGATAGTAATATCAACATTTAATAGCAAAATACAAATATTTTTTGACTGTTCTAAAATGGTAAAACACACCACAATTTTGAATCTTCATCAAAATAAAAAGATTTGTAGAACATAGATGATTAAAGTTAATTAACATCAATCTAGCCAACTTCTATGTCAAGTCTTCAGTACTGCTTTCATCTCCTTCTTCAATTTCATCACCTACAATAAAATACAAAATACTTTAGCTATGTTTACATTAAGTTGTGATAGAGAAAGATGTGAAAGTTCAAAATCATGCATTCACAATGGTTGTGCCTTTGTTGATTGCCATTTGAACAACCCAGACTTACTTAACAAACAAGACACATAATTGAGTCAAATTGATCAACAATATTTTAGCCACACACTAAATAAAGCACAACCATACAAGCAGAATTGTACTCAACCATACTAGTAGAATTGTACTCAACCAATTAAACTATTTCTTGAAGGAAATAGCATGACAAATAGTTTCTACAAGGTGCAAAACTTACAATAGGTAATTGCTAGAAGACATTCTACCATCCGCGGAGAGCACTCCTAGGTGAAGAAGCAGTAAAGAAACACTAAAAAAATAAAATACTTAACCAGCAAGAGCCTATATTTAGGGCTGTCAAATGTATGATCAATACCACAAATACATAAAAAAAAATTGAATAATACACTCAAATCATTATTCAAAAATCTCAATTTTCTTCCATCAAGTTTCACAAAGATCAAATTCATAGAATCAATTCATTATGTCCTTATATCCTACTAAATAGTAATAAATTTCACACCATTTTCTTGCAACTCGACATTGTAAATTGTAAAGAAAATAGAGTACTTAAGCTCGCTTTTAATGAACTATAGCGTTAATCAAGAAGAAGAAGAAGAAGAAGAAGAAGAAGAAGAAGAAGAAGAAGAAAATTAGCGATAATGCTGCTAGTATGTTACGATTAGTTAAACCCGCATGCTGAAGTTGTGCAATTATATCCGTAATAATTTCTTGTCGCATAGTTTTCTTTTGTTTCTCCATTTGTTTCTCCATCTTTTGAATTCTTTCTTGCATTTGCTGCACTACATCATTTGTGTCTTTTAAAGATTGTTCAGAATTTCCAGCTTTTTTTTTCAATGTAGTCTTTGTAACCCCCACTTCATATAGTCTTAGACGTCCTAGAAGTTCAGGACCAATGACGGCTGAAAATGCATCAGCAGACAGATCATTTGTGTCCATTTGTGTTTCAATTTCCTCCATTTCAGCCTAACAAAGCATATTCAATAAGCAGTCATGTAAATTAAAATCCAGAACACATATTTGATCTCAATAAAAACTTGTAAATAGACAACAGTCATACAATTTTACTATTTGTGTTTTCATTCGAGGTCTTGTACAAACGCCCAGGTTTCCTTGTTCTTGTGACCACAAATATCTCCTTAGCTGATCCAGTTTCCTTTCCCTTTTCATAGTCAAACAAAAATAAATATAAAAAAATTCTTAAATAACAAGTTAAGAATCATTAATAAACAAAGAGAACGCACCAATTTGTTACAGATTAAAGCAAAACTCTTTTTGCCTGCGGTGTGTGGATTCATCAGCTTTTTTCGATTCTTAGTATTTGTTTAAGACATTTTCTGCAACTAAATAAATGAATAATGTAAACCAAAAGTTTATGGTGCTACATAATGTACTAGAAAAGGTCAATGCTCCTTATTTTCTAACGACTATCAAAAGGTAAAATTTAGATTTATCCCAATGTAACAAACATTAGTAAAAATATATAGTTCATGCTTCCATACTGGCCAATTACTCACACTTGTATTAGAATGCTCCTACATACAAACAAGTTATTGTAACTTAATTTAAAGCTACATGTTTATACTCTAACTAAAATTCTGCACAAATGCATTTCTGCTGGTCCTCCATTCAAGTTGCTTCTTGTTTATAGAATGTATCTTATTAGAAGACTCAAAATTCAGTCTCTCACTGTTAGTAATTGATAATGAACAAGAAATTTACTTAGGTGATACATTTGGTTATTCTTTCTCACTTAACAATGAGCTAGACATTTCATCACTACCACTCAATGAAACATCATCTGAGAGTGGAGGATACATACTGATCTATACATATCATCTCCCTACTTATATGTGAATCACTTATGGCTTCAATAAAAGATAAAGTGACTGAGTTATCAAAGTATGTTTCAACCATGACTATAGCCTGAAGAGCAAGTTGTTTGAAAAAACATTTAAGACATCAACTAGCAATTTAAAACAAAAAAACATCAGACCAATTACCACCCTGGCAAAAAGAAACTACACTACACAGAAGAGAATAGGAAAATAAAAAATTTGTCAACTTGAAACTCTGAAATATATTTTACCTTGAATTTCTCAGACTTCCAATATTTGAGGAGCTCTCTAAACTGACATTCTGGAATATGACCAGGCTTTTTGGCCATTCAAATTTCATCATTATCGTACGGGTCGTAATAATTGATCTTCAAATCAGTTCTATGCCTTCTCCAAGCTTCTCGAATTGTTACCAAAGTCCAACCTTTCGCAACTTCAGGAATAATGTATTTCTCCTACACTTTCATGCCATTCAGTTAACAAACAGATGCAAAACACTTTTATAAATATTTAAATATTGAAAATTTCAGACCTTGGTGTAATCCCATAAATCCTTTTTGGTGCCCATGTTCCTCCAATCAAATATATCAAATAGGAACAGTGTTGCAGTTCTTGACAATTTGCCTAGGAAGCTACTTAACTCTGTTACAACTTTATCAGTAGGACCAACAGGTTGATTTAACCTATTTAGTGTGATCAATATACGCTCGTATCGGCTATGTACATAATGCATTTGCGTTCTGCCTCTTGTATTTTGAGTGGGAAGGCCTTCAACAATAAGAAAATACAAGAAATTAGAAATCATGGATGAATTCATTAAGTTTCTAAGCTTATGTGTTACCTTGTTCTCCAGATTATTCATTTCTCGGAGGAATGGTAAAATTCATTTGCACTTGCTCCTCTAGAGGCTGCTCCTCTAGAGGTTGTTCCTCTGCAGATTGTCTATTTGCTTCATATTGTCCATTTGCTTCAGATTGTGGTGCTACTGGTTGTTGTTCTTCAATTAATTTTAGAAGATGTCCTTTCTCTAACTCTATAGCTTGAACAATTTCATTTGTTGTCAATAACCATTGTTTTTTATTTGCCAAGAATGATAATGATCCAGGTTTAGCGAAGTTCTTTTTTGGTTTTTTGTTTCTTTTTGAAGGCTCTTGTTGACTCAAGACTATTCAAATCTGGACAAATAATCACAAAGATCTTACAAATCACATTTTTTATTAGTAAAACTGCATAAATCTTTTAGATGGAACAACAAGCAGCATGAGACACTAAACACGAGTGGAACATTATTTTTGAACAAGCATCCTAACTTCAACAAGCGATGGACTAGCAGAAGTTGATATGCCAGCCTTCCGCTACATCTAATACTTCTTTAAAGAAAATCAAGCATCTAGTACTTAACACTAGTTAATCAGCAAAATTTCAAAAATAAAGAGAGATATTAGAACCTGGATTCTTGTTGGTCGACTCTGAAGTTGAAGATTCCTCAGAGAATGTAGAAACAGGAATACTGAAAAATGAATAAGAGAGAAAAAAGACTTAACAAACGTATTAATCTCAAAAGAAGTATATATCCAGAGACACACTTATAAAATAAGCACATTAATAGAAATAGAAGAAGAGACAATCGACATTCATAATTGATATGATGCAACTCAAAGGGAATTTATTACTCACTACAAAAAAAGAGTATATATCTGAACTAGTTAAAAAGATCCTTTGTCAATCATCCACCTCCATCCAATCCCAATCAGTATCATCAACGTCATCCTCCTCTTCTGAAGTTTCCATAGTTACATCTTCAGAATGTTGTGCAAGGGAAGACACTTCAATGATAACAACATGGAGATCTTCTCTTGACCATCTTACATCAACATCGAGTAATCTTTCTGATGAACCAATGTCATCATGATTAGTCTCCCTCTAAAATGTTTCTTCAATATAAGGACAATTCTCTTCCTCCAAATCATACAAGTCAACATGAACTTTATTTCTTGCATAATAAACATTTTTCTTAATTGGGTGCTCCACGTAAAAAAAACTTGATGGAATTGAGATGCTAGTACAAAAGGATCATTTGTGCTACATTTTTTGTTGAAGTATACCCGAGTCAATCCATATTCATCAACTTCATTATGAAACCAATCACATCTAAATAGCACAACACTAAAACAACCCCAATTGAAAGGATTTTCTATAGGGAAGTTAAGATGTAGATATTTAATGTAGTTAAATGATTCATGGATTCAAGTTTTTTAGTATTTTGTTGAAAAAATCAGAATGCTGATTGATTTTCTTAAAATTAGAGCTGTTCATTAGTCATTTCCTAACAAATTCATACTTGGTCACAAGCTGAAAATTTAATGCAACAGGGGAATCAATATTTTTTGGATTTATTAAAAAAAATAAGGTTATTTCTACTGTCCAGACCTAACTTTATTTTGTCAATGATTGTTCATAATCTTTCCTAATGTTCAACCTCAACAACTCGTTCTAGTTTCCTCTTTCATAAACTGATCTCACATCAACTACAAAATGCAGTCTACTATCTTTATACAACAAAATTTTACATGTTAATGGACATCCAAATGACATGTGTCAGTTGTAGCTGGATAAGGTAAATCAAAATCTATAAGCTAAAAATTAATCATCACGAGGACTTGCAAGTGCAAAGTTAGAATTTCCTATTCACTTTACAAAAAAACAGATCTGAAACTCAAAGGGTTATCATCAAACTCTCAAAATATCCCTAAATATAAAATGTTAAACAGATAATTTAGAGTATCTCAACAAGAACCATCATTTCAACTATATTTTTTGCCATCAGCCTTTAATTTGACAAAATAGGAAAACTTAATAGTGAAATTAGTACATGAATTTTTTGTATTATTGAAGAATCATTGTGCTTGATCTATAACAAGGTCATTTATGGGCCGACAAAGTTGACAACTTAAATTATTTTTCAATGACAAAGAGTTCTTTCACAAAGTCAAGGCAAAATCTCTCTAAATTTCCAGCACACACATATATATATATATATATATATATATATATATATATATACTAGTCTAGTCCTTACATAAATATAGAAAGAAGTAAAAGAAAGAATAGTAGTAATAAGAAGCTCTAAGAGGGCTAGAGATTGTTAATAATAAATTCAATGATTTCTTACTTAAGTTTTAGGTGCCTTATTTCTAAATTTTGGCAATTTGATGTCTCATCTATATCAAGGGTGAACTCAGAAAAGTTAGCCACAAATTTCACCATCAAAAATACAACAAAACTGATTTTTCACTTATTGATTTACTTAGATTGGACATCAGTTAAATGAAATCTTCTACTTACAATCAATAATGATATTTTGGCTGACTATATAGAGAACTTGGCTGCATTTTCTATAGATATATCGCATAGTTAGCAAGTCACGCTAAGAAAATTGTAAATATAGACAAGCAACACTTACCCAATTTCTGAATCAGAACAAGAAAGATAGAAAGAGAAGGGAAAATACAATTCAGTCATTTCATGATTACTAGAAAAATCTTTAGGCTTAGTATCGAACAAAGAAATAGTAACAACCAGTTGTTATCAAAAGAGGGACTACAAAATTACATCTTCTAAGCTTACATATACAACAACTAGAATAATGAAAATTCTCAAATCTAGTGTTGGGTTTTCAAAATCTGAAATAGGTATACAATATCGAAAAATCAACAGAGAAAAATGATAGAAACAACTATGCAACTCACATACGTAGTTGTTGTAGCAAGACATTCACAAAAATTGAAGTTCAAACTAACAACTTTAGACTTTTGTCCAACAGGGGATTTCAATTCACATTCAAATACCTAGAAAATCACTTTAAATTGTATTTCGACAACTTTGAAAATAAGTTTATAGTACATTTCAGTTCACTCAAAATGCAAATAATAATACTACAAGCATTAGACCGAAATAAACTACCCATCGGGTACTGACTAATAAATATGAAACCAACTTCTTAAAGAAATTTCGCAGAGTTCATAATTCTTCACCAAATTTAAAATACAAACTATAAACCAAAAATAGATTACATCACAGACCTAAATAAGAAAAAATAACATAAATTTCAGGCAAACCCATTTGTTATTCTTTAAGACTTTTGAGAAACCCTTCAATGGAGTTTCAGATTATGCAAAATTGTATATGCATAACAAATTAGAGACAGTGGGTACTTAGAAATAATGGAGTAGACAAAGGAAAATTAAAAGTAGTACACCTTTATATGCAAAAGCTTGCAGTCGACGAAGATTCTTGTTGAGAAAAAGACCACTGGAGATGAACTGAAGAAGCACAGATTGAAGAAGACGAAGAACCTCACTTTGAAGAAGAAGACTGAAGCTTGTCGAAGAATACTGCTGTTCTTAGCCGAAACTCATCGTTACGCTGAAGAAGAAGATCGACGCTTTTCAGAACCCTTTTTGGAAGAAGACTGGAAATTTCAGCCCTAATGAAATTAATGGCGCTTTAGCTAAAGTAGTGGAGGGAAATATATTTTTTGGGGAATAAAATTTGCGGGTTGGCTAAAACTAATTTTTTTTCACTAAAATAACCGTTGCCATAGTATCCTTAAGTGCGACGATTGTAAAATTTATTGCCTTAGGCACTCTGTAGCGACAGTTTTAAGAATGATGCTACGGTTATCTTTAATTATTGTTCTATTAGATCCCATGATATATTGCAACAATCATAATTGTTGCAATAGATAATATATTGCAACGGTTATTCAAGTGTTGCCAAATATCTGTGGCAATAGGTCAAATTTCTAGTAGTGAGAGGAGTTCAGAAATAAGAAAGCTAAGACAGGAAATGAGTCTGGGCAGCACACAAGTAATGCAAACCGTTCATCCTTTCAGCAAAAGAAAAAGGGACCTGCTCCATCATCTGCTAGTGCACCTGCACCCAGAAACAAAAGTGAGTATAATCGTCAGAATTCCCAGCATTTCAAGGCTAGACCTACCCAATCTCAGGTAGTGTGGCACAATGATGTAACTGGGCTCCTACATGTGCTAAGTGTGGTAGAACCTACCCAGGTAAGTGTCGCGATGGTTCCACAGGTGGCTTCAAGTGTCGACAAGAGGGGCACTTCATGAAAGAGTGCCCCAAAAATCGGCAAGGTAATATGAATCAGGGCAATAAAACACAATCTTCATTAGTTGGTCCACCAGACAGGGCTGCACCTAGAGGAGCTATTTCCGGCACTGGCGGAGGAGTAAATCGCCTTTATGCGATCACTAGTCGTCAAGATCAAGAGAATTCTCAAGATGTTGTCACTGGTATGATCAAAGTCTTTACTTATGATGTTTATGCTTTGCTAGACCCAGGAGAAAAATTATCTTATGTAACCCTTTATGTTGCAAATAAGTTTGATGTTCTTCCTGAGAAACTTTGTGAGCCCTTCTGTGTTTCTACACCAGTTGGGGAGTCTATTCTAGCTGAGCGAGTATATCGTGATTGTGTCATTTCCATCACTCACAAGAACACCATGGCTGATTTAGTTGAGTCAGACATGGTAGATTTCAATGTCATTCTTGGTATGGACTGGCTTCATGCCTGTTATGCCTCAATTGATTATAGAACTCGATTTGTCAAGTTTTAGTTTTCAAATGAGCCAGTCTTAGAGTGGAAAAGTATTTGAGCAGTGCCTAAGGGTCGTTTTATTTCGTACCTTAAGGCAAGAAAGTTAGTCTCCAAGGGGTGTGTCTATCACTTAGTCCGAGTTACTGATTCTAGTGTTGAGATACCTCATATTCAGTCAGTTTCAATTGTAAAAGAGTTTCCAGAAGTCGTTCCAGATGATATTCCCAGAGTTCTTCCTGAGAGAGAAATAGACTTCGGTATAGACATTCTTCTCGATACTCATCCTATCTCTATTCCGCCATATATAATGGCACCAGCAGTGTTGAAAGAGCTTAAAGAGCAGCTGAAAGACCTCCTTGATATGGGCTTTATTCGACCAAGTGTTTCACCTTGGGGCGCTCCGATTTTATCTGTGAGAAAGAAAGATGGTTCCCTTAGGATGTGTATAGATTACCCTCAGTTGAACAAGGTTACCATCAAGAACAAATATCCTCTCCCAAGGATTGATGATCTTTTTTATCAGCTTCAGAGTGCTACTTGTTTCTCTGAGATAGACCTTAGATCAGGCTACCATCAGTTAAGAATGAGGGAATGAGATATTCCAAAGACACCATTCAGGACCCGTTATGGTCATTATGAGTTTCTGGTCATGTCCTTTGTTTTGACCAATGCACCTACAGAATTCATAGACCTTATGAATAGAAGTTTCAAACCTTACTTAGATATGTTTGTTATCATCTTCATTGATGACATACTAATCTATTCAAAGAATGAATAAGATCATGCTAGTCATCTTAGAATAGTTGTCCAGACTCAAAATGATAGAGAGTTGTATGCCAAGTTTCCTAAGTGTGAGTTTTATCTTGAGTTTGTGGCATTCTTAGGCCACATTGTGTCTGACGGGGGAATTAAAGTTGATACTCAAAAAAATTGAGGTGCTGCACAATTGGCCTAGACCCATATCCCCAACTGATATTAGGAGCTTCTTGTGTTTGGCTGGTTATTATAGAAGGTTCATAGAGGGGTTCTCATCTATTTCAAGCCCTTTGACCAAGTTAACTCAGAAAACTTTTGAAGTTTCCATGGTCTGAAGCTTTTGAGAAAAGCTTTCAGGAATTGAAAAAGAGGTTGACAACTGCCCCAGTGTTGACCTTACCAGAAGGTATGTAAGACTTTGTTGTATATTATGATGCGTCCAGAGTTGGTTCGGGTTGTGTGTAAATGCAAAATGGCAAAGTTATAGCTTATGTCTCTAGACAGTTGAAAGTTCATGAGAAGAATTACCCAACCCATGACTTAGAGTTGGTTGCCGTAGTAGTTGCTTTGAATATATGGCGCCATTATCTTTGTGGTGTGCATGTGGATGTGTTCACCAATCACAAGACTCTTCAATATGTGTTTACTGATGAGTCCACAATTTGGACTCATTTAGAGATTTGTTTTGATAGAAATAGTGTCCTCGAAAGCTTATTGTGTCTCAATATTTGATGAAAACTCTTAAGTTTAAGGTATTTGAAGTTTTAGAGGAAGCAGGGACACTTAGGCACAAAAAGAAACAAAAAGGTTGAAAAGAATGAAAAAGCTAAAGCATGAGCATCGCCAAGAACCTTTGGCAATTCACCGAAAGGACAAACTCCGCTCTTTGTTCCAGTATGCAAAGCCCTGAAGGAAGAGGATAAAAAAGGCGATGAAAGGAGCATTCGGTGCTTCCTCGAATAGTTCCGTGAAGCAGTACTATACCGCCTAATGGTCCAGAACGTGAAGATGCTGAAGGCAAGCATGAAAGGACGATGAAACAGAAGAAGGGCAAGTCGCCGAGTCATTCGGCGGCATCAACTAACTTCACCGAAAGATCCGCCAGTGTTATTTTTTGAAGTCTATAAATACTAAACATGTTATTAATTTTAGAAGGTCCGAACCATTATTATTAATTTCAAAATAGAATAGTACATTTTTAGATGTTTTCTCTCAAGTTTGGAGAGGGTTTTGTGAGATACTTGAAGAGAGAAGGATTTCATCTTCCCCAAGTTGGAAGCGGGACTTTTCCATTCCTATTCCTTTGCTTGAATCAAGGATTAATTTCTTATACCCATTTGATATTAGTATCACTTTAGGTGTATTTTGTAATTTCTTGATGTGTTGCTAAAAAACCCCATTCTTGGGGTGTGGTTTAGCAAATACGTGTTGATTTTGTTGTTGGTTTTTTCTTGCTGATAGGGTAGAGGTATTTTAATGGTGATTTCACCTAGTGCTTGTGGTTTAATTTAATGGGTTTGTAATTGCAAATACAAAACCACCCATGTGTTTTCAGCTTGCTCGAGAGGGAGGTCGCGAAACCAAGACCACTAGACTGATGGCCTAAGGAATGGGTCGACATGAGGTTCAGCCGGAGAGGGTGAGCCCTATTTTCATATCCTAACACTCAGTTCCAGAGAGTGAGTGGGGTAAGGGGTAGGTTGGTCTTCATGCGGTAAATGGGTGTCCGAGAGGAACCCATTTGAAAAGGGTAAGTTGCCCGAGAGGGAACTTATTTCCATCTAAAGATTAGTCTGGTCACTATTATCTTGCAAATTTTCTATTGAATGCCTGTACCCAACGATTTATCTGAACTTGTATTGCGGTCACACCCTGAGAACATTTCCCCATACTTGATTTTCTTGTTAATTTCTGCTATTTTTATACTTGTAACAAAACCCCCAAATTGTTATTTGACTCTTTCGTGTTACCCCCTTTAATTTACTATGTTTTTGTTCGTAAATATCTTTAGCTACGACTAGTTAGAGCTTAATTTTATTTTTCTATCAATTCTCAAAACCATTCCCTTGGGACACGAGCCCAACCTTTAGTTGGGTTACTATACTATTGACAATCGTAGACACTCATACCGTAGGTTAGTGTCGTTGGTCATGATAAGCATCAAAATGGCGTCGTTGCGAGGAGTGGTGTTACTTGAGAAATTGTAGCTAAGTTAAGTTTTCGTTCTATTTTAGCCGTAGTTTTACTAACCTTACTGCTGATCTTGCTCTGTTAAGTTGTGATTTTAAGTAAGGAGTAACTACGTTGAATAAACATCCACAAATCAATGGATTTTCCCCCACTAGAGGTAATGAGGATCCAAGATTGCATACTAACCTTCAAGCAGTTGGAGGGAGAACAAATACATAAATTGTGGGCATGATTCAAATGGCTGATAGCTCAAGGCCCAAATCATGGCATCCCTGACATGGTTCTTCTGGACTACTTCAACAGAAGCCTCTACCCTGGAAACAAGAAGTTACTTGATCAACTAACTCCAGGAGGGATTGTACATATTCCCTACATAATGGTGGCTCAGTTCCTAGACCACATGGCTGAAGCTGAGCGAGAGAATGAGAAAGATGTTATGCTGGCCACACTGAGGACACAGGTGGATGGATTGGCCAATAGGGTGATGAAGATCGAATCTTAGTGCAAGAAAAAGGATAAATGTGCCCCTCTTGGTGAAAGAAAGAGTTATAGGGACAAGGAGGTGGAACACATTGAGGAAATGCTCTCAACCATTCTACTCAAGTTGAGTGTGCAAGATGGAGCACTGGATGAACTGAAAGAGGACACCGAAGGCATAAAGTCCATAATTTGGTCTCACTCCAAAGCTGTCCAGCAGCTGGAAAAGCTTATGGAGCAAGAATTACCTCATGGTCACACACATGAAAACCAGCGGTTACCTAATCATGATGTGGGTGGCTCAAACTATGAAGCTTAAAGTCTTAACTTGCGTCATGCCACGACCTTAACTAAGGCGCTATTTGGGAGGCAATCCAAAACCCCCTTTTATCTTATATTTGCACACTACAACAAATAATGTGTCTTAGTCTTGCAGATTGAAGTGTGGTAGGTACCAAAGAGGTGAAGAATGGTGAGAAGCAGACCTAGTCGACGAGTCGCCGACAACACCGATGATCAGTGCTATTTCACCATTTGACTCAACTCACTCTGTAAGCCTGGAGTCTGTAAAGTTCCGCGAGCTCAGGAAGGTTTCAACAATTCGCCTACCTGTTTGGCGACCCCGATGGTCACCGCCGTTTGAACATCCACAACTGTTGAGAAATTTTATAGTGTTTGGTGAAGCGCTGAATCACTCAGAAGTCAAAACGCTGTCACCGAACAGTAATGGACTGGTTAAGCTGCAGGGCAACACACAAAATGATAGCTGATTAGTCAGTGGAGAGTGTGGGTTTGAGGTAGGCGCATTGAAATGCAAAGAGAAGCTGTATTGAGGTTGATGAATCACTCAGCAGTGCACCAAACGTCCCCAACATACCTTCTACTTTACGTGACGTCTGTTGAAGAATTCCAACTCAAAACAGTCGCCTAACCACGACTATTCTCTAGTCCTATCTTTGTCTTTAATTAATTTGACCTCGGCATTATTGTTATATATTTGAGGACAAATGTTTTTATTTGTGATGGGGTAAGGCCCACCTGTGTGTGCTACTTAATTTGTGCTCGCGTTTGTGTTTATACATGGGCTGCTCTATTTAAAATTGTTTGTAAACTATTTTTTGTGGATGTTTGAGCTTATGGCTCTCTTTTGTTTTTAATTGCAAATGATTTTGACCCTTCCATCCTAAATTTTAAAAATTTTTTGCACATTTTTGCCACCCCTCACGAGTTGAATGTGGCTATTCTTTTGCAAAAGTTTGAGTCTCTGTTTCGATCAATACCGATGACTTGAATAGTGCTCTCAATTGAACGAACATGAATGTATGGCTACGATGAGGCCAAATGCAGTTGCATAGACAATAGGTAAACTCTTTGCATCTCGTTGGTGATTAGCCATTTATGGAATTGATTCTCTTGTAATGACCATTGCACACTAGCGAAAGTGTGTAGTCCTGTTTGACTGAAGTGTCGATGCCTTGCGTGATTAGCTTGCTTGAAACTTGCATGAATAAACCTAGAATTTGCCCTGTTAGTTTGATTGATTTATAAAGGTGTCCTCTTGAGATTCTCTTAGGCATCTTTAAAGAGTGTCAGCCAAATTTGACATATACCTCTTTTGTGGACTACCTGTGAGTGTGTGAAACTCTTTTGAACACCCTTTAAGCCTTACCTTTCTTTGGAAGAACCTTGATGAACCCTAGACCTTATTTGAACCACAACCTAAAATCCTCTTGAGTTGTGGTTTAGTGAATCACCAACTTAGGCCAAAAGCCTAAGTTGGGGGTGTGGTGAAAGGGAAAGCGAGAAGTCAAGAAGTGCAAGAAAAGTCCCCCTTAACCCATGGTATTGCATAAAAATGGAACCCATTCAATTCAATTCAAAAAAGAAAAAAAAAAGGAAATGTGGAATAAAGTATGAAGGGAATCGGGTTTCAAGCAATCCATGGAGGAGAATAGAAAAAGAAGAAGGTGACTTAGAAGCACTCGAAAAAGAATTGGTAAAGGAACAGAAGGGAATGCCTTGAGAATACCGCATCCCATGAGGAAAAAGTCACTGAGCCTAAATGAACATACCTTTGCACTCATCCTTATTACAAGCCTTAGAAAAACCTTTTTGATCTTGAGTAAACCGACTCGAAAGTCGATTGGAAAATAAGGGCAAACCTATGGATGAAAACATGCATTGTGTTCCTCTTTTTGAGTGTGAGCGTTGCATCGGAATCCTGATCTTGAATTGATTAACCTCTGTGTGTGAATATGTAATCATTCTTCATGTGAGGGCATTTAGATACTTTTTGTTGAGCTTGAACTTCCACAAGTAGCAAGTATTGCGAGCATGAGAATCTTTGGTAATGGTGTGTCACAACTTGAATTTTTTAGTACACAATTGATCTTTGCATAAGTAAATTGAGTCTTATTGTGTGCACTCATGATTGAATCTTGTGTAGCACTGTTTGAGACACCCTTCTTGAACGGCTGAACTCAAGTTTTCTTGAGGATAAGCAAAAGTTTAAGTTGGGGGTGTTAATGAGTCCACAAATTGGACTCATTTAGGGCTTTATTTTGATAGAAATAGTGTCCTCGAATGCTTATTTTTTCTCAATATCTGATGAAAACTCTTAAGTTTCAGTATTTGAAGTTTTAGTGGAGCATAGACACTTAGGCGCAAAAAGGAACAAAAAGGCTGAAAAGAACGAAGAAGCTGAAGCATGAGTATCGCCAAGAACCTTTGGCGATTTGCCAAAATGACATACTCCGCTCTTTGTTCCAGTACGCGCAGCCCTGAAGGAAGAGGATAAAAAAGGCGATGAAAGGAGCAGTTGGTGCTTCGCCGAATAGATCCGCGAAGCAGTACAATACCGCCCAATGGTCCAGAATGTGAAGATGTTTAAGGCAAGCATGAAACGACGATGAAACAGAAGAAGGGCAAGTCGCCGAGTCATTCGGCGGCATCAACTAACTTTGCCGAAAGATCTGCCAACGCTATTTTCTGAACTCTATAAATACTAAACTTGTTATTAATTTTAGAAGGTCCGAACCATTATTATTAATTTTAGAATAGAATAGTACGTTTTTAGATATTTTCTCTCAAGTTTGGAGAGGGTTTTGTGGGAGACTTGAACATAGATGGATTTCATCTTCCCCAAGTTGGAAGTGGGTCTTCTCCATTCTTCTTCCTTTGCTTAAAACAAGGTTTAATTTCTTATACCCATTTGATTTTAGTATCATTTTAGGTGTATTTGTTATTTCTTGAAGTGTGGCTAAAAACCCCAGTCTTGGGGTGTGGTTTAGCAAATATGTGTTGATATTGTTGTTGGGTTTTGCTTGCTGATAGGGTAGATGTATTTTTATTGGTGATTTCACCTAGTGGTTGTGGTTTAATTTAATGGGTTTGCAGTTGCAAATACAAAACCACCCATGTGTTTTCTGCTTGCCCAAGTGGGAGGTCGCGAAACCAAGACCACTAGACTGATGGCCTAAGGATTGGGTCGACATGAGGTTCAGCCGGAGAGGGTGAGCCTTATTTCCATATCCTAACACTCAGTTCCAGAGAGTGAGTGGGGTAAGGGGTAGATTGGTCTTCATGCGGTAAATGGGTGTCCGAGAGGAACCCATTTGAAAAGGGGTAAGTTGCCCGAGAGGGAACTTATTTCCATCTAAAGATTAGTCTGGTCACTATTATCTTCAAATTTCCTATTGAATGCATGTACCCAACGATTTATCTGAACTTGTATTGCGGTCACACCCTAAGCACATTTCCCCATACTTGATTTTCTTGTTAATTTCTGTTGTTTTTATACTTGTAACAAAACCCCCAAATTGATAATTGACTCTTTCGTGTTACCCCCTTTAATTTACTATGTTTTTGTTCATAAATATCTTTAGCTACGACTAGTTAGAGCTTAATTTTATTTCTCTATCAATTCTCAAAACCACTCCCTTGGGACATGACCCCAACCTTTAGTTGGGTTACTATACTATCGATGATCATAGACACTCATACCGTAGTTTAGTGTTGTTGGTCACGGTAAGCATCATTTACTCAGAAAGAGCTTAATCTGATACAAAAGAGGTGGTTAGAATTAATTAAAAATTATGACATGAGTATTGTTTATCAACCAGGTAAGGCTAATGTTGTTGCTGATGCTTTAAGCAGGTTGTCCGTGGGTAGTACCACCCATGTTGAGGAATAAAAGAGAGAGTTAGAGAAAAATGTGCATTGGCTTGCGCGCCAGGGAGTCTGACTAATGGATTCCACAAAGGGAGGAGTAGTTGTGATGAATGGGGCTGAATCATCATTAGTGTCAGAAGTAAAAGAGAAGCAAGACCAAGATCCTATTTTGTTTGAATTGAAGGCAAATGTTCATAAGAAAAAAGTAATGGCTTCTGGACAAGGGGGAGATGATATGTTTAGGTATCAAGGCAGACGTTGTGTACCAAGGGTGGATGAACTCCAAGAGAGGATCATGGAGGAAGCTCATAGCTTCAGATATTCCATTCATTCGGATTCCACAAAGATGTATCGTGACTTGAGAGAAGTTTATTGGTGGAGTAGTATTAAGAAGGGCATTGCAGAATTTGTTGCTAAGTGCATGAATTGCCAAAAGGTTAAAGTAGAGCACCAAAGGATCGATGGCATGGCTCAGAATATAGAACTTCCGGAATGGAAGTGGGAGATGATTAATATGGATTTCATCACAGGTTTGCCGAGGTCTCGCATGCAACATGATTCTATTTGGGTGTTTGTCGATTGAATGATAAAGTCAACCCACTTTTTGCCGGTAAAGACTACCTATTCATCAGAAGATTATGATAAGTTGTATCTTCAAGAAGTGGTAAGAATTCATGGGTTTCCGGTGTCCATTATTTCAGATAGAAATGCGCAATTTACTACACAGTTTTGGAAGTCATTCCAAAAAGGCTTGGGTTCAAAGATGAACTTAAGTACTGCCTTTCATCCTCAGACAAATAGGCAATCAGAGGGCACTATCCAGACCTTAGAGGATATGTTGAGGGCTTCTGTGTTTGACTTCAAAGGTAATTGGTATGATCACCTACCTCTCATTGAATTTGCTTACAACAATAGTTACCACTCTAGCATCTAAATTGCTCCTTATGAAGCTCTTTATGGGAGAAGGTGTAGATCTCCTATTGGATGGTTCGAAGTTGTTGAAGCTGGGTTGATAGGACCAGATTAAGTTCATCAAGCTATGGAGAAGGTGAAGGTGATTCAAAAGAGGTTGAAGACAGCGCAGAGTCGTCAGAAATCCTACACTGATGTTAGGAGAAGGGAATTAAAGTTTGAAGTAGATGATTGGGTATATTTAAAAGTTTCACCCATGAAGGGTGTAATGAGAATTGGTAAGAAGGGGAAGCTTAGTCCCCGCTGCATTAGCCCTTAAAGAATATCGAAAAGGGTAGGTAATGTAGCTTATGAGTTGGAGCTACCAAAAGAGTTAGCAGTGGTTCATCCGGTATTTCATATTTCCATTTTGAAAAAGTGCATGGGAGATCCTTCACTTATCATACCAACTAAATATATTGGGATCAATGATAGCTTATCTTATGAGGGGATTCTTGTTTAGATTCTAGATCGCCAAGTTCGAAAGTTGAGGACAAAAGAGGTTGCATCAGTCAAGGTTCTTTGGAGGAATCAATTTGTTAAGGCTGCTACTTGGGAAGCCGAGGAAGAGATGAAGAAGAGATATCCGCATCTCTTTGAAACCGGAGAAGTTCCAAACTAAGGTACTAATTCTCTTCTTACTACTCAATAATTTATAAGTTGGCATGTTGTATTTGCATTGCTTGTTGGGTGTTTGAGGTGAATGTTAGATGTTACACTCTTAGCCTAGTAAGATTAATCTCATTCGAGGAGGAATGTTCCCAAGGGGGAGATTTTGTAACATCTCGCTAATTTAAAGAACTAGAAAGAGTTAGAATTGGAAGTAGTTATTTAAGGAAAGGATGAAAATCTAGAAAATTTGTCAACTTATGTTAAGTTTGGGTTTTTGGTCAACTTCAACCGACCATAACTCCTAGATCGGGATTAGTTAGGTGTACCTACAGATACCGTAGGAACGATCTCGGAATAATCTTTCCAACGCCGCAGAGTTTGCGCGATTCTGAATTCGTATGAGTGAGATAGGCCCATTTGAAGTTGGGAGATCCGGATTTTTGAAGGGTAGTTTAGTATTTTCCTTACCCAATTAATTAAATCCGTTTTTAGTAAATGATTTGGGGTCTAAACTGAGTTTGTTCAGTTTACACAATAAACAAATACACTAGGGCTTTGAGAGAAGAGAAAAGAGGAGAAAGGAGAAGAAAAGCTCAGGATTCGCCAAGATCGTGCGATTTTGTTGTTGATTTTGCCAAGGGTTTAATCCTAAAAGGTATGTGAGACTCGCATAGCTTTGGGTTCATTCACCCATGCGCTAATAATCGTTGTTTCAGCGAATTTCATTTCTACAGAGTTGAAAGAATGATGTTCTTGAAGTTTGCTTTTGTTCTTGAGATTTGATGAGATTGTGGAGTTCTTGATGGAAACGTGTTGTTTTAGGGGTTGTTTTGACTTAGATCCTTGTGTATATATACTAGGCATTTGAATCTATAGAGGGGTTGAGAAAAAGAATCTGATTTAGGAGAATTGCGGTGAGAAAATGAAGAAGGAAAAAGTCGAGCATGTTTTGGAATGCAAGTCCACGTCGCGAACTTGCTCTCCCAGTGTACAAAAATCACCTCCGCGTCGTGGTAAGGATGCGAACTCTTCTACCCCAAAACTTAATTTCGCGATAAAAAATGTAAATAAATCTCTGCGTCGCAGAGTAGTTCCCAAAGGGTGATTTCTTGATCTTTTCTCATGTTTAGCATATAAAAACCCTCCTAAACATCATGAGATCTTTCCTATCACATATCACAATCCTTGAATTCATAACTTCAATTCAAGGAAAGTTAAGAGTCAAGTCAAGAGAAATTAAGAGCCAAGTCAAGAGGTTAAAAATTAAGTCAAGGGAAATTTATAAGGTTTTCAAAAGTCTTTCACAAACGTTTTAACTTTGTTTTAAGAATTAAAGTTCATTTCTCCAAAAGTTATAAGGGAACTAAGTATCCTCAAGAGTTTAAAATGTCTTCACATTTGAACAAGAAAGGAAAACACTGATTTCCAAGAGAGCTTTTAAGCTATGTTTTGAGTCTTCTCAAACCTGAAAAGAAATTTTGTTTTAAAACATATGAGCTAAGTATATTTTTGGGAGTAGTAATGAGCACTGATATGGGGATGCGAGTTCATATTAACTCAAGTCTCCATAAACTGTGTAACCATCATATGTAGTAAACGATCATACTTTTTAGATGACTCCTTAATATCTTTTTAGCATAGAGTAGTGGATCCACTTAGTTAAGGCGTTCTATAAGACGACAAAGGATAGGACAGTTATGGCAGTGTGGGCAAGACGGTGTATCACCACTTAGGTTCATTGTGATGGTTTTCGGTTAGAGAAACTCCCACAGAAACTATATTGCTTTGATATATGAGTAAAGTTGAGTTTGTTATTGCTTATCTTTAACAAATTGAGTTGCTAATTACCGTTCTAAATGTTTTGTATTAATTGCACTATTATTGTTGTTTTACACTGCATTTTGAGTTGAGTAAAACCAAAGTAAGTGTTCCTTTCAAATCCTTCTCATGCTTAATTTGTGTTTAGCATTCCAACTCGCATACTTGTACATTCAATGTACTGATGCCAGTTGGTCTGCATCGTGTTATGATGTAGATGCAGGTAACGAGGATTAGCATCTAGCGCCTCATTGATCAGGTTGAGCAGTTAGAGTCAGTTGGTGAGCCTCCTTGCTTTTCGGAGGGTCTTTTTTTCATAATTCTTTAGCTTTCAGTTGTTAGGATGATCGGGGGTCTTGTCCTGACATCCCTCTTTATTTTAGACGCTTCATAGACACTTAGTAGTCAGTTGTCTTCACATTATTATTTTATATGTTAAGACTTGAGTTGCCATTTTGGCCAAGTTAAATGTTTGACCTTTAAACATTTTTAGTTATTTTATTAAACAGTTGAGTAAAGTGCATTTGATCATTGTAATAATTCTTAGAGTCTTTCGCTAAGTAAGTAAGCTAGGCCAAGGGTTTTCTTGGGGCCATAAATGGTTTTCGAGTGCCATATACGTCCGAGGTGTAGGCTCGAGCCGAGACAATACGCGTCTCAACTTAACAAGATTTAGAAAACTGAGTTCATCTCACTTTTAGGTTGAACACACGATTCATATTAATAAAAGTAAAATCTTTCGAAACTCAAAACTTAACACTCTCACAGGCTTCTCTCAAGCCCCTCTGTAGTCTCATGACTTTCTCAAGATTTTTGCGGAGAGTTACTCCTTGATAAGGATCCGGTCTTTGATTTTCAACCACCTTGAGTATGATGGGTAGTCAAATGGATTTTAGAAATGCACGAGTTGGAATAAGTTCTTCATGCCACAGTTCTATTGCACGATTTAGAGTATGAAGAAGAGAAACTTATCTTAAATGTCTGCAGTCCTTCATTAATAGAAGTGGGACCCTCATAACTATAAATAAGATCCTACTGACACGACTTCATACGCATCCTAGGATCGTTGAACTAAGTGCTCTGATACCAAGTTTGTTACCACCCGAGCCTACAACTTCGACGTGGCCAGCACTAGAGATCCATTTTTTTTCCCTATGCGAACCCTCATCCTGACTGTCTACAAGCGGAAGACTAACTCAAGCATATATAACCTTAAATATAGATTTAATTCATTAAACTCAAATACTCAACTTTAAGAAGTTTGAAAAATACTCAATAGATAAACTCATAGTTTATAAAAACATATCAAAACAAGGTAAATACTGAAAACTACTGAACTCTGTCTATCTATGAAGCCTCTAATATTACAGAAGGATATCGGGACAAAACGCACAAATCTCAAAAATACTAATTAAAGATTATGGTGAAGTCCTCACTAATATTAGAAGGCTCACCAAAGCTGACTGAAAGGTCAAATGATCTCAACGAAATGCCTGTTGATGACCTTGAGTACCTGTATCTGCATCATTTAATGATGCAGGCCAAATGACGCCATTATATTGAATGTATAATAAAGTAATGGGAACTCAGACATAAAATAATATACTCACCTCATCCCAACTCAACTCAACTCAAAAATACTAAACTCAACTCAAGGATAGTCAACTCAACTCAGCTAAAAATTACTCAACTCAACTAGCTAAAGATTACTCAACTCAACTCAGGGATTCTCGACTCAAGAATACTCAACTCAACTCTACTCAACTCAGTTTAAGAATACTCAACTAAATATAAAAGCAATGATAAATAAGATGCAATAAATAAATCAGTGTAAACAATAGACAAGAACTCACACTGTATAAATATACAATAATAATCTTTTATTTTATTTGGGAGATTATCTAACAGATAACCATCACTATGAGCAAGATGATGATAAAGCATCTCGCCCACGCTGTCAGAACATTCCTATACCTTGCCGGGGTATAGAAAATCCTCAACTAAGTGGATCCACTAAACTATGCTTTAAAAGCAATAAGGAATCATCTAAAAAGTATGATCCTTTACCCATGGTGGCTTACATGGTTTTTGAGGATTTTTAGTTGTTTGAACTCTTCCCCATATTAGTGCCCAATACTACTCCCAATAATACATACCTGATGCTCATATCTTTACAAAAACATAACTCTCTACTTTGAAATAATTGCTCAGTCTACCCTCTTAAAAGAGGTAACTGCTGAATAATGTCTTTGAACTCATAAACTCTTTTTAGAAAATAAAGTTTTACTTTTCACAATGTAAATATGATACAGTAGGGAATACTTAGTTCCCTTATACTCAACTTCATTCATAATTGACAACTCTTTCTCAAAAATCATCTTTTACTGCCTTAAAACTCATAATTGGTTTTCACAAACTTCTAAAAACTTGTAACTCAAAATAGGGTTCATGCTGAAGTATAGACATGAATAAAATAACTCAAGTTCCTCAATGACCTCACATGATTTAATACTGAGAACTCAAGAATGCAAAGATACTACTCATGTCACAAATACTCAACTCATAGGGTCCATGCGGAATTATGGAAATGAACGACTCAACTCAAGGATCTCAATAACGATATAGAAATCTCATATTCATTTACTCATGTCTCAAAACAATTTATAAATGATTGCAAAATATTTCTCAAAATGACTCAAAAGGGCTTTCTCGAACATTCCTCTTAACCTTAAATTTGGAATGTGAATTCAAGAGATATAATTAGGATATCTTCTATTGATTCATGAATGCTTAGATTCTTAGTAATAAGAAGAGAGTGATGACACAATTTTGAAAGCACTGGAACGATGCGGATAAAAACTTTTATCTTTGGTCATAAAATAATTTTTGAGACAGAGGACTCCTTATCCTCTTCGCGACGTAGAAAGGAGGTGAATGTCTGGATGCTTAAGATCTAAAGCGCCTCCGCAACTCGAAACTTGGCGCAATGATTTGCTCGATCTTTTCTTCCTCTTCCAAATGTGTAATGATATATTCCCATCGTTAGGGAACAACAAACAGGTAAATAATTGGGGCCAGAAAACTTTTGAGTGGTGACTTGAAAAATTGTAGCCTAGTTCAAATTTGGACGAAATCTGAGTCAGGTGAGGTCTGGGGAAATCTAGTATTGAATGGGGGATCTAATTATGAATTTGATCACATGAGTAGATAGCTAAGACGTTAAGGAACCTTTATGACTTCAAAGAATCAAATTCGGGCGAGTAGGACTCCGAAAAATGATCTTGGCGTAAATGGGCAGTTTCTGAACGTCAAGGGTTGAAGGTGTGTTGCAAAATGGGAGATTCAAACTCAAATTCCAAGGTTCTATCTCCGTGCAAGCGGTTAAGGTAGAATTCATCCCTCCAGGGTGGGGTCGCTGTGGCCGGATAGGGTCGGCTGTAGCAGGCCAGTCGCGACATAAGTTGGGAAAAAACCCCAATTTTTTTATTTTTCTGAAAACTTCATTCTTGAGAGTTATGAGATGACCCAGGGCGAGTTCTTGACATTTTTCCATGACTTTGGGTGCTAAAGATAAGTATTTTACTCCCCTAATACATTTTTTTGATCCGTAGAACTTTGATCTACTAGTAATTATCATTGGGGAGGGTTTTGACTTGAAGTTAATGGTGGGAAAAGCCCTAGCTGCACATTAGGATCATGGGTTTGGTCCTGGGTTATTGTGTTTGTTATAATCCGGGTAAATTAGACCTTAATTTATTCATCCTTGCATTATATTAATTTGTTTGTATATGTAGAACAAGAGGAAAAAATCCGGAAAGGGTAGGATCAAGTGTCTTAGGAGGATTCAAGCTTGGTTTCGAGGTAGGTGATGGTTTGATTTTTACTGTTTGCGTGATATATGTCGATTGATTGCTACATTGTATGCATGCGTGTATGTGAATAGGGAAATGTGAATAGAACGTAATGAAATGAAGATGTGTGAACAATACATGCCATGAAAATGTTACTTGATTATATGATTTGAGTATTGTTCATTATGGATGTGATTGTGATTGTGGTTGTGCTGATTGGATCGGGTGTCATGTTCCAACACATATATTTGACAGGGTGTCATATTCTGACACATACTTGGATCAGGTGACACATTCCGACACATACTTTGGATCTGGGGTCTTATTCCAACGACAGTTTGGGTATGGGTTCCATGAGAAAACTGCTTGTGATTGGTTGTTTATGTCTACTTTTCATTGATAATGGAAGACTGTATTTTGCTCTGTAATGATAACTGAATTGTAATTCTGTATATGTGTGCTTAATGTTTTGTTATTGTTTGTTGTATATTGTGCTTATGGGAGTAGCCGCATGATCCTACTAATACACTGTGGTTGTGTAGTGATACTGTAGTTTCTCTTTCATTGTTGAGTACAGGGGATCTTTGGGCGGCTACAGACAAACCTCATTTAGGAGATCACTGATCGAGACCAAATTCAAGGTGAGCCAGTGCTTCTAGGATGCCATGGATTTTCTGATGTTTAGTCCATCCTCTTTGGAATTATACAAGCTCTTTAGATATTTGTTATGTTTTAGGTTTATTGGTATACCCTTTTTTCCTTAGACTTGTTGATCGTTAGAGTTTTGGTACATTAACTTTCAGGTTGTAGGAGTTGTTTTAACGCAAATGTTGGTAGTTGTTTTTTTAATTTTTAGAGTTTATTGGAACTCCATTTTTCTTAGGAATTTAAACCTTCTTTCGTATCATTAAATGCTTAGTTTTTACTTAAGTTGTTTTGTTGTGTTGTATTAATGGTTCTATAATCGAAGGGTTAGTTTGGGGGCCAATCACGACGGTCTGGATCGTGGTAAAGTTGGTATTAGAGCCCTAGATTCATTGATCTCGGTTCACCAAAAGGAGTAATGTAGATGTTTCCAAAATCGTACAGACACGTTTGTACATTTCTTCGAGAGGCTATAGGACTTTAGGAAATCTCTCTGTTTTCTCTTGTCTCCTTTTAGGCTATAATTTGATTCCTATTGGTATCTAGTGATCCCAATTAGTATCTAATCTACTTCACTTCTCTGTCTGCAAATGGTTAACACTAGATTCAACTGTGTCAAGCTAGTAGCTCCCGTCAATAAGCCAGCTGAGGAGTCCGTAGATCGAGGTCGTGGTCGAGGCACAGGTAGGGGAAGAGCAATGAGTAAGGGAAGAGGAAGAGTGGCACCCACCACAGATGGAGCCCCAGCTGAGAATGTTCCAAGAGAAGAAGCCCGTCCTGCACCGCAAGAAGAGGTAGAAGAGAATGTAAAGATTGAGGACGAGGGGGATGTTAAACAGGAAAAGGATTCATCGGCAAGGAATACCAACATTTTCCCCTTAGACCCTGTATTATCTCAGCAGATCATGTCTTTCCTAAAGTGGTTGGTCGGCCCACGAGTCTTTCCCACAGTGCAAGCCACTCAACCTCCGATCAACCGCTCTGTTACTGTTACTGCTACTACTCCAAAGGTATATAGAGCGTTAGGCATTGATGCCTTTTTTTGTCCCCTATTAGGTCCCGTGATGACAAGTAATGAGCATGAGATGTTACCTCAGTTTATGAAGTTGAAGCCACTTGTGTTCCATTGTTCTGAGAGTTAGGACGCCCATGAGTTCATTTTGGACTGTTATGAGAAGCTTCATAAGTTGGGTATTGTACATCAACATGGGGTAGAGTTTGTGACCTTCCAGCTTTAGGGTAAGGCTACGCCATGGTGGAGAGCTTATGTGGAATGCAAATCGCTAGTCGTGCCCCCACTCACTTGGAAGCAGTTCCATGCTCTATTTCTGGAAAAGCATGTGCCTTGGACTTTGAGGGATCGCAAGAAAGATGAATTCATGGCTTTGGAGCAGGGTGGTATGTCTATAAGTGCTAATGAGGCTAAGTTCCATGCATTGTCTAGATATGCTACACAATTGGTGACTACTGAGGAGGATAGCATTCGTCTATTCGTCAAGGGACTGAACTCTGAGTTACAAGTATTGTATGTTCACATGACCTCTATAGGGAAAAGGTTTAATGAGGTCATAAATTTTGTGAAAAAAGTGGAAGGTGTTAGACGTTTTGGGCTGGCCAAGGCATTGGCTAAGAAGCCCAAGAGCACAGGTAACTTTCATGGTTCTTACTCCAGATGTTCAAGTAGGCCTACACTTGCAGCCCGGCCAAATCAGTCAGCCTTGCCGCTTCTACATGTAGGTACTCGCGACCTCCACAATAGAATTTTATTCAGGATAGCCAGGGAGTTGCACCTTCGGTGGGAAGTATGTCATCTTTTGACCGCACTTGTGATAATTATGGAGAATCTGAGCATATGAGGAGATATTATCTCCATCCGCACAATAGTAGACTAGAGTAGTGGTACCTCAAGAAATAGTAATAATGGTAGAGGGCGATCACAAGGTGGGCGAGGAGGAAATTAGCGAGGCCGGGGAAATGGTAATGCAGGTAGAGAAGCAGTATAATCAAGCATGGAGGTTGCCCGTCAAGATGACATGGCTCACTGTTATGCCTTTTCAGGAAAGACTGAGGCTGAGGCGTCTGATGTAGTGACCACATGTACCATTCTTGTCTGTGAACGGATGGCTACTAGTTTGTTTGATTCAGATTCTAGTAATTCCTATGTGTCAATTTAGTTTTCCTTGGGATTTGATATGGTTTGTGATATAATGGATGCCTACATCTATGTTTCTACCCCAGTTGGAGAGTCTGTCAGAGTCACCCATATGTATCATGCTTGCCCTATCTTGTTTATGGGTTTTCAGAGTTGGGCTGATTTGGTTATTTTGGATATGACTGACTTTGATATAATCTTAGGCATGGCTTGGTTTTCCCCCTATTATGCTTTTTTAAATTGTAATGCTAATTATGTGACTCTAGAGATCCCGGGTAGGGAAAACATAGAGCGGGAAGGGGTGTACAAGCCTAAGCCAGCTAAGGTCATATCTTCCATTCGATCTAGGAAACTGGTGGGGCACGGTTGTTTGGCATCTTTGGCTCATATTTGGGATGTTGAGGTTGAGTCTCCCTCTATTGAGTCTATTCATGTAGTGTTTGAATTTAAGGAAGTGTTTCCTATAGATTTGTCTGACATGCCTTCAGATAGAGATATAGATTTCTACATTGATTCGGAATTGGGCACTCACCCCATTTCCATCCTTCTATATCGCATGGCTCTGGTAGAATTGATAGAGCTTAAGGCTCAAATCCACGAGCTTCTTGATAAAAGGTTTAATTGTCCTAGTGCTTCCACGTGGGGCTGCTCCTGTCTTATTTATTAATAAAAAATGGTAGTATGAGGATGTGCATAGAGTATGGAAAGTTGAATACGATCACTATTCGAAATAAGTATCTATTGCCTCGGATAGATGATCTTTTGACCAGTTGCAGGTTCGTCAGTTTTCTCTAAGATTGATCTAAGGTCTGGTTACCATCAATTAAATGTTATGCCTGAGGATGTACCCTAAACGACATTTAGGACCCGCTATGAGCACTATGAGTTTTTAGTGATGTCTTTTGGATTGACCATCGTAGTCTGCAACATGTATTCACTCAAAAGGACCAAAATCTGAGACAGTGAATGTGGATGGAGTTACTTAAGGATTATGATCTAACCATCCAGTACCATCCGGGTAAGGCTAACGTAGTGGTACACGGTTTGAGCCGAAATGCGGTAGGTATGGGTAGTCAAGCTTGTTTTAGGGTATCGAAACGACCTTTGGCCAAGGAAATTCAAACATTGGAGTCTAAGTTAATTTAGTTGGGCATCTAAGAGGAAGGTGGGGCGTTATCTAGAATTGAGGTTAGACCCACATTCATTGATGAGATCAAGTCCAAATAGTTTGAGGATAAGAATTTGAAGGAACTTAGAATGAAGAGAGTGTCTGGTAAGGCACAAGATGTGGTTCTTGATGCGGGTGGTGTGCATATTTTTTAGGGAAAAATTTGTGTTCCCCGAGTGGATTACTTGATTCAAAAGATGTTGACATAATCCCATGGTTCGCGCTATTCCATTCATCCGGGTGTGACCGAGATGTACCGAGACTTAAAACAACTTTATTTTTGGCCTGGCATGAAGAAAGACAAAGCTGAGTTTGTGGCTAAGTGCCAAAACTGTCAGCTAGTAATGTAGGAACACCAAAGGCCGACATGCTTGCTTCAGCGAATGCCAATTACGAAATAGAGGTGGGAAATGATAGTTATAGATTTTGTGGTTGGTCTCCCCAAGACCTTGTGGAAGTTTTATCCCATTTGGGTAGTGGTTGATAGATTGAATAAGTCACCCCATTTTATTATAGTCAGAAAAGACTATAATGCTCAGCGGTTGGCTAAGGTTTATGGGAAAGAGATAGTGAGGCTGCATGGGGTGTCCCTTTCTATCATCTCAGATCGTGGTACACATTTCAAAAACAAGTTTTGGCGAAAATTGCAAGATGAGTTGGGCACTCAACTCACTTTTAGTATAGCTTTCCATCCACATACGGATAGGCAGTCAAAGAGGACTATTTAAGTGTTAGAGGACATGTTGAGGGAATGTGTAATTGACTTTGGAGAGCATTCAGATGGCACCATTCAAGGAACTTTATGGGAGGGGATGTAGATCACCCATAGTGTTGTTTGAGGCTGGAGATGTGAAACCTTTGTGGGTTGATTTGGTGAAAGATGCTCGGGATATGGTGAGAAGTATCCAAGTTAAGCTTCTAGCAACCTGGAGTCGATAGAAAAATTATGCGGACCGTAAGGGACATGGCCTTTCAGGTTGGTGAGAATGTTCTTCTAAAGGTATCACCCATAAAAGGGGGTAATGAGATTTGGTAAGAAGGGCAAACATAGTCCTCGATACATTGGACCATTCGAGATTCTTTATTGTGCAGGCAAGTGGGTTATAGATTGACCTTACCACCTATATTATCTGGAGTTCATCCAGTATCTCATGTATCCATGTTGAATAGGTATCATGGGAACGGAGATTACATCATAAAATGAGGCTGAGTATTGTTAGACAAGAATTTCAGTATAGGAGGAACCGATTGCAATTCTTAATCATGATGTACGGAAGCAGAGAACCAAGGAGAGATAAAGTGCGTGAAAGTTCAATGGAAGCATCAACCGGTTGATGAAGCTACTTGGGAAACCGAGAAAGACATGCGAGACAAGTATCCATAGTTGTTTGACGATTCATGTATTGCTCTACTCTCACTTTAGCCAGTTTTTCCTAGTTTATCAATTGGAGATGAGTGATGGGTAAATCAGTATCTATTGTAACGACTTGTTCCCGTTGTTAGGAAAAAGCCAATGGGGGAAAGAATTGGGGCCAGAATACTTTTGAGTGGTGACTTGAAATATTGTAGTCTAGTTCAAATTTTGATGAAATTTGAGTCAGATTAGGTCTAGGGAAATCTGGTAATGAATGGGGGATCTTATTATGAATTTGCTCACATGAGTAGATGGCTAAGATTTTAAGGAACCCTTATAACTTTACGGAATTGAATTCGAACGAGTAGAACTCCCAAAATTGATCTTGACATGAAGGGATAGTTTATGAACATCAACGGGTGAAGGTGCGTTGTGAAATGGGAGCTTGGAACTCAAATTTCGAGGTTCTGTCTCCGTGCAAGCTGCTCCGGCAGAATTAATCCCTCTAAGGCGGGGCCACTGTCATAGGTTAGGGTCCGCTGTAGCGGGCCAATTGCTACTTAAGTCGGGGAAAAACTCCAATTTTATTATTTTTCTGCAAACTTTGTTCTTATGAGTTAGGAGACGACCCAGGATGAGTTGTTGAAAGTTTTCCACGACTTTTGGTGCTAAAAGTAAGGATTTTACTCCCGTAATCCATTTTTCGACCCTTAACCCTCACAACTTAGATTCATGTGTATTTATCGTTGGAGGAGGGTTTTAGCATTGAAGTTAATGGTGGGAAAAGCCCTACCTGCACATTAGGATCATGGGTTTATTCTTGGGTTATTGGGTTTTTTTATAATCAGGGTAAATTAGACCTTAATTTATTGATCCTTGCGTTATATTAATTCCTTGTAAACCTAGAACAAGCAAAAGGAATCCAGAATGGGAAGGATCAAGTGTCTTAGGAGGATTCAAGCTTGGTTATGAGGTAGGGGATGGTTTGATTTCCTGTTTGCGTGATATATGTCGATTGATTGCTACATTGTATGAATGCGTGTATGTGAATAGGGAAATATGAATCGAACCTAATGAAATGATGATGTGTGAACAATACATGCCATGAAACTGTTACTTGATTGTATGATTTGAGTATTGTTCATTATGGATATGATTGTGATTGTGGTTGTGCTGATTGGATCGGGTGTCACATTTCGACACATATATTGGGCCTGGTGTCATGTTCCGACACATACTTGGATAAGGTGTGAGGTTCCGACATACACTTTGGATCGGGTGTCACGATCCAACACACTAACAGTTTGGGTATGGGTTCCATGAGAAAACTACTTGTGTTTGGTTGTTTATGTCTGCTTGTTATTGAAAATGAAAAATGGTATGTTTCTCTGAAATGATAAATGAACTGTAATTCTGTATATGTGTGCTTACTATGTTGTGATTGTTCGTTTTATATTGTGCTTATGAAAGTAGCTATGTGATCCTACCAGTACACTGTGGTTGTGTACTGATACTACACTTGCTCTTTCATTGTTGAGTACAAGGCATTTTCACGTGACTACTGACAGACCTCATTTAGGAGATCACTAATCGAGACCGAATTCAAGGGTGGGCCAGTTCTTCGAGGCTGCCATTGATTAGATGATGTTTAGTCCATTCTGTTCGGAATAAGACTAGCTCTTTCAATATTTGTTGTGTTTTAGGTTTCGGGGTCGTACCCCTTTCCCTTAGACTTATTACAGTTAGAGTTTTGGTACATTGACTCAAGTTCTAGGAGTTGTTTTTCCGCAAATGTTGTTAGTTATTTTGTTTATCTTTCGGAGTTTATGGGAACTCCATTTTTGTTAGACATTTAAACCTGCTTTCGTATCTTTAAATGCTTAGTTTTTTGTTAAGTTTCTTGGTTGGGTTGTAGTAAGGTTCTCCGACCGAAAGGTTACTGTGGGTGCCAATCACGACGGTCTGGGTCGTGACAAAACTCGACTAAACTCATACTAGTAATAGCTTCATTGTCCAATTTCATGAATTTTCACAAATCCAGAACAATTTCCATGAAACCCACACAAAACTCAATCAAGAAACTCAACTATTTTGCAAAACCCTCACCTTAAGGATTCAAAGTCCCCAATTATCAATTACACTAAAGAACTGAATGAAAATCTCAATATAGACAATCTCATGGATGAATTCGAAATTGAAACTCATGATTAGTGTGAGGGTGAACATACCCAACACTATGAGTTTTCATACATAGAATAGCAATCTTGTTGTAGAAACTTAAAGGAGATACTTGGCAGATGAACCCTAGCCTTAGAGTTTCTTGAAGTTCTTGAGTGTAGAAATTTAGGAGTGAATGATAGGGTTTGATTATGAAAACTCATTTTATCTAGCACATTTAGGGTAATTTAGATGACTTTCTAAAGGTTTATAGGACTAAAATAACCTTAAAAAATAAATAAAATGACCTGCAAAACGGGGTATTTTCCTAGAAAACAGTGAGGTCTGTATTTGCTCCGTAACATGGAGCCATCATAGAGCTTCTTCCAGGTTACATCGTTGTTTGTAAACCAGTCATAACTATTTACTCAGAGCTTGAAATTTAGAAAATATGGTGGTGTTGGAAAGAAGACTCAGAGACCTTTAATTTGATAGGTCATGGGCTACCTAAATCTTTATGTGCTAAAATATATGGTTGTTTAAAGTTGACCCAAAATTTAAGAAAATTATGGTTGACTGAACGAATTTCTCTTTAGTTATTTTTTTGAACTAGAGGTGTTACATCTAGTGACCTTAACACCTAAGAAAATTTAAAATCACTTGGAAAATTTCCATCCACAATAAAGAAGGGTTCAAGTCTCGACTTAGAAATTTTGGGGGTGTTACACATCTCCATAACACTTATAGTACTAGGAGTTGAGTATATAAGTGAAGCCCTAGGTTTCAGAGTCTGGGAACAGTGCATATGCTTTTGTATCTCCCGAAACATGAGTAGTGGTGGTGGTGCTCGCTGGCGCACTCAATAAGACCTCAAGAATACCCTCAGAAGCTGGTGGTGTAGTAGTAAGAGTCTGAGACTCCATCACAACATCAATTCCAGTAATAAGTCCTACCTCTACTGGCACTAAGCTGGAAGAAGCTCCACTCATACAAGCTCTCAACTCATATAACTTCAACTCCTCATCAACCCTCGACCTCCTCTAGGCTTCCAATATATCTTTCAGCTCATGGTCTCCCTTCATGTGCTTTCTCTTCTTTGATATATCGCTCTTCTTATCTTCCTCATGAGGGCGTTTGCTCAAGGGTTTAGGTAGAAAATTCAATAAGTCAATAGCCGACTCCTTCCACTCCAATTTACCGATATCTGGAATAGAAAACATCTTTGCTGTCCTCCCTTTTATATGTATGAGCTCAAAATCCCATAGGTAGAAAAAGGATTGTACTAGAGTCCTTAATGCAAAATCTTCTGAGTCCACATGTGTTGCATAATTTCCCAAGTTAAACTGTCGAGTCCATATAAATCTTCGTTTTCTCTCTTTCTCTTTTTTTCTGGACATAAATGTTTTACAAAATAATAAGAATCAAATAAGCAAAAGACAATGAACTTGAAAATGATAATAATAATACCAATAGATAGAGGAACTATATGTTTTATTATGACTTCTTTAACTTTGCTTACCAATATTTGAAAGGATGTCACGTTCAGAGAAGTTGTTAACTTCTACCCGATTGTTTATGTAAATCCCCTCGCAAGATTCAGTACATGTTCCAACTACACAATGCTTGATCAACTTGTTAACATGAATATGTGGTTTACGTCTCGGTGTCACCTACTAACTAAACTCTTTTAATTACCATGCATACATAGAGTCAATCTCATTATTTATTCTAATATAATTTTCTTTAGCTAATCTGCAATATTTCTTCACATTGGCTTAATTTCTTCTTTGTTTCACGAACTTTCCCAAATACAATAAAATTGTAAACCTCAATCAAAGATCGAAACTTTTTGTTTGTCTTCAAATGATGGTAGACATTTTTGCCAACAATTATTCAATATTTAATTTGTCACAATCTCATCAAAGGAAACTTACGTAATAAATTTTGTTAGACGAAAAATATCCAACATCAATTCTCAAAAGGTAATTATATAAAAGAAGTGGGAAGCATCAATATTTTTTAAATCAAGTTGTACACACAAAATATTGGATTATTAATACATTATATTCTAAAGGATCATGGTTTGGCCAGCATATTATGATGGTAATTCTTCTCAATATGAGTAACTGTTTCTGTGGTTTATTCTATTTTGTTTTTTCCATTTCAACTTCCTTTATTTTATGGAAGAAAAATGACTAACTTCTACTTCTACCTATATTTCTAGGCCAGACCTTATTTAAACATTTTAATTAAATTTTGTAGCTAGATAAATGGTGGTTGTGGTTATGCTTCTCTTAAGATTCACTAAATAATTGGATGTGAGATGATAACTTCCATCCTAAATCAGAATTTCATTTCTATACAAAAATAATTTTTTTGGGAAAAATTAATTTTTAAAAGCTTCTCTTTCAAAGGAAATTGTTTAAAGTGATTGCAACCTCTGAATTTATCACAAATTAAATTAATTTCCACCATAGGAATGTTATTTCTCTTTCCATTTGGTAAAACCTAAGATGATTGATCTCCTCCAAGAAAAACTCACATGACTGGTAATTATAATTAGTTTTCAAACTAGAAAACTTCTATGTTATTCATTGCACTTGTATGTGAAATGACTCTATGCATATATTATTAATATAATTATCAATTTTAGTCAAAGAAAAGTTTGTATACGTTTTTTAGAGGGATGAAATAAGTGAAGATCAGTTGACATAGCTTGGTGATGTCATAGATTGTTTTATATATTGATGAATCAGTCCATTCATGTGAAACTATGGTAAGTGGAGGTTTTAAATCGCATATGGAAGAATGTTTTCGCAAATGGCTTATTTTCTTAGCATGAATTTCACAAATTTCATACATTCACCGATATCACCTTACTCCTTCGATTATCAATGACCATCATCATTGTACACCATTATTAAACACCGCTATCAACCGCTAACAAGTACTATCATCAACCATCACCACTATCAATCACTACAATCAGTCAACACTAACAATAGCTATTATTTACAATTATTATTGACATCAATCATCAAATCATACAACTATCAACTAGCACCGAACTACTTCTATTAACTTTTACTACAATCATTACAAATATATTTACTATCCACACACCATTATTAGTCAACATAGAATCTTCAATTGACATTCATAACCACCACCACTAGCCATCACAATCACCATAATATTTTTTAAAATATTTTTTTGATGTAGTATGTTGTCATTAAATTTTAGGAAAAGTGGCTTAAATGACACCTATATTTTGATTAGATTTGTTGTAACAAACTTACACTTTATAGAAGGGCCTATGACTAGCCTGGATATTTTCGTTAAAATATCTTTGGACATTTATCGGCTGAGCTCAACAAAAAGTAAAAGTTTTCTCATTTTATTTGTCTACACGCTGATCAACAAGAAAAACAAAGGATTTTGATCGTTATTATAATCATTCACACTTATTTTTTCTTAGAAGAAATCAATTTAATTATTTGAAATTTATTCCATGAATTATATATTCTTCCATAATCGAGTTTTAGCTAATAAAAGTTAAAAAAGTGTTGTTTTAGCCATTTTTCCTAAATTTTATATTTATTAATTTTTAAATAGAGATTTTTTTCATAATCAGAAGTACAATAATAAGCAGTCTTATTATTTAGTATTTACATCTTATTCCATCATCTTAATATTGAAATGTATATTCAATGATTCATGTACATCGCATTAAGATTTTATCCTAGAGACTTTCTCTTTATTTCATAACATAATTAACATTAAAAAGTTATTCAAGCACCCATCAAATTATTTTTTTACATGACTTAAAAGAAAACAAATTAAACAAAATTGTAAGTGGATAAACTTTTCAAAAGTTTACCTCCAAAACATCGGATTTTTCTTCAGCAAGTGTGGTAAAAGATTTGGAACTTCCATTAATATTCCATCCTCGTCATCCTTAACTTTGTGTTGCTTCTAGTAGAAAATATGGGAAAAAAAAATGTAAGATCTTATGTAAAACGAAAAATTGAAGAGCTAGAATACCAAAAGAAAAAGATGAGTGTCCATCAATCATAGGCATTATGTTGTAATATTAATGATGGTTATGATCATGTATCACGTAAGATTCACTAAATTCACTTTAGAGGTTGTGCATGATGCTTATCGTGACCAATGACACTCACCTATGGTACGAGTGTCTATGCTCGTCGATAATATAGTACCCCAACTAAAGGTTGGGGTCGTGTCCCAAGGGAGTGGTTTTGAGAATTAATAGAAAATAAAATTTAGTTCTACTTAGTCGTAGCTAAAGCCACTAACGAGTAAAAATATAGTAAATAAAAGGGAATGACACAAAAGTGTCAAATATCAATTGGGGGTTTTGTCACAAGAAGTAAAAACAACAAAAATAACAAGAAAATCAAGTATGGGAAAGAGTTCTTGGGGTGTGACCGCAATACAAGTTGAGATAAATCGTTGGGTACATGCTTTTGATAGGAAATTTGCAAGATAATAGTGACTAGGCTAAGCTTTAGACGGAAATAAGTTCTCTCTCGGGCAACTTACCCCGTTTCAAATACGTTCCTCTTGGACACCCATTTACCGCATGAAGGCCAGCCTACGCCTTACCCCACTCACTCTCTCGAGGTGAGTGTCAGGATATGGAACTAGGGCTCACCCTCTCGGGATGAACCTCATGTCGACCCACTCCTTAGTGCATCCGTCTAGCGGTCTTGGTTTCGCGACCTCCTTCTCGGGCAAGCCAAAACACAAGGGTGGTTTTGTATTTGCAACTACAAACACATTAAATTAAACCACAACCACTAGGTGAAATCACCATTAAAATACATCTATCCTATCAGCAAGCAAAACCCAACAACAATATCAACACATATTTGCTAAATCATACCCCAAGAATGGGGGTTTTTAGCCACACATCAAGAAATAACAAAATACACCTAAAATGATACTAAAATCAAATGGGTATAAGGAATTAAACATTGATTTAAGGAAAGGAAGAAGAAAGGA
Source organism: Solanum gracilifrons (assembly GCA_029582605.1). Lineage (NCBI taxonomy): Eukaryota > Viridiplantae > Streptophyta > Magnoliopsida > Solanales > Solanaceae > Solanum > Solanum gracilifrons. The sequence goes on from JAJOOH010001599.1 coordinate 38,793, forward strand.
GAAGACCCACTTCCAACTTGGGGAAGATGAAATCCTTCTTTCTTCAAGTCTCCCAAAAAACCCTCTCCAAACATGAGAGAAAATATCCCAAAAAGTACTATTCTATTCTGAAAACTAAAATAAATGTTCGACTCTTAAAAATTAATAAAAAGTTTAGTATTTATAGACTCCAGAAAATAGTGCTCGCCGATCTTTCAGCGAGGTTAGTCGGAATCGCCGATTAACTCGGTGATTCACCCTTCGGTGTAGTTCGTCGCCATCTTGCACAAGCCTTCAACATCGTCGTGCTCTGTGTCATTGGGCGACCTAGTACTTCTTTGTGGAATTATTCGGCAAAACGCCGACTGCTCCTTTCATCACCTTTTTGATCCTGCTCCTTTAAGTCTTCACATACTGGAACAAAGGACCGAGTGCGTCCTTTGGCGAATCGCCAAGCGTGCTTGGCGATGCGCAAACTTCAGCTTCTTCGTTCTTTTTAGCCTTTTGTTCCATTTTGCGCCTAAGTGTCCATGCTTCAACTAAAACTTCAAATACTTGAAACTCATGAGTTTTCATCATATATTGAGACAAAATAAGCATTTGAGGACACTATTTCTATCAAAATAAAGCCCTAAATGAGTCCAATTTGTGGACTCATCAGTGCACAACCTCTAGGTGTATCACAAATTAAATTTAGTTCCACCATAGCAACAATATTTTTAAAAATCTGGCCAAACCTTGGATTATCGATCTATTCTTTTCTTACCTAGATTTACTAAAAGTTGCATTGTGGAATAGAAAAACTCATCTTATTCATTGCATTGATATGTGAAATGATTCTATTTGGTTATCATTGCTAAAAATGTCCTTCGTATTCAAATATATTATATATATTTTAAAGAAAGATAAAATAAGACAAGATCGTTTCAGATAGTTTGTTTATGTCATAGGTTGTTTTATAGATGTATTGGTTCATTCATTTAAAATTATAGTAAATGAAGGTGTTAAGTAGTATCTTTTTTATGGGAACATGGTCAGTCAGAAATTATTGTGTACACGATTCTTCATCCACCGATGGATAAAATGCTCCAGTTACCATTCTAATATGAGGCTGGAAAGTTGATTGTGAACATGTTGGTACAAAGTTATTCATCATGCTCAAACATGAGACGAGCCCTCGTTAGGGACGGTTTATAGATCATAAAATTCCCACAAATGGAATGAAAAGTGGGTCCATGTAAATATGTGTGATGACCTAAAAAGGGATGTGATTACACTCGTCTTATCCCACCAAGAAAAGTCAGCCTAAAACCCAACCATTATGATAAAATGTGGAGCTAAAAAATATAAGTTTTATAATCAATTACTAATGTGGATAATAAGTCCACTTAACCAAATCTCCAAAACCTAGATGTCATGTGCACAAGTCTCTAATGTATTAAAATATATTTGAAAGAAAACATAAGTGTCAAATGATGTTGTGTCTAAAATTGAATAAGATCATAAATAGGAGTGAGAAGGTCTACTGAGATAACAAATAACTACCTTACAAATCTCCATAGGAAGCCTCTGAAGAGAAGATAATAGAAAGGAACACGAAGATCCGGGCTGGTAACCTACAAAAAAGTAGAACCAAGGAGTGAGTACCAAACCACACGGTACTCAACAAGTAAACTTCTAAACACAAGATAAGCAAATAGAATACGAGTACTCCTTATCACTCCAACTGAACCTCTACAAGTACAACCTGCATAAAACCAGTCCAACCTAATAATTCAAAATTTACAAAGCACACAACTCAACTACAACACTCTAAAAATTACATATCCTCAACAACAAACTCAATATTCATCAATCACAAGTTCCACAAAAAGGCACTCCCAAGATTAGGAGCATACAAGATCAAGTTCATCAATGACAAAGATGTGCAATGCAATGTTAGTATAGTGATGTTTGTCTGACCTAACGATACACACCCGCCGTCTCTCAGTTCGAGACCCATGGGCGATATATATGTACATGCATCCATCGTGGCGTGCAACACGACCCTCGATAATAAAATTTGTTGTGGTGTTTGACATGTCCCTCGATAATAGAGTCCATCGTTGCATACGTCATGTCCCTTGAATCATAATATTTGTCGCGGCGCGCGACATATTCCTTGAAATGGTACATCCTCTTTAATTTTTTATTATTTATCAAATGACATAACACTTGTCACAATCATGTCTCATGTCACGACCCAGGTCTAAACCCTTGACCTAACTGGCACTCGAGAACCATTTCTAATCCCCAAGAGAACCCTTAGCATAATAACATGATTTAGATTACATTTCACAGTACACAAAAGCTTAAATAGACTAAGAATTAGACATTTAAGAAAGTCTTAACATTACTATCTTGCAAAATACTTAACATGAATTATGAGTTAAACAAATTATCCTGACAATTGAAACATCTAATTCAATTTGTCTATGAAGTATCTAACCAGGTAAGATAGATATTGGGACAATACCCATGACACCTCCCCAAACTAATAAACTGTAAGGAAAAGAAGTCTCTCGGAAGCACGAAAGCATCACCAAATACTGTCTGCTAATGGATAATGATCTCAAAAGTGCCTCTTAATTATCCTGAGAACCTGTATTTGTATCATAAAATGATGTAGGTCGAGTTACGTCAGTACACTAATTGTACTTGTAAGTGATAAGGTTAGAGTAAACAACTTACTGGCTTGAATGATTGAAAGCAGCATAACTGGATCTATAGATGAATATGAAATTAAAACCATTTAAGCTTTACAATATAATATACAATGAAAACAACATGCAAATAATATACTTTAGTTGTGTGAAATTTCTCTAATTGAAAACCATTACCATGAGCTTAGCAATGATAAAATGCTTCGCTTACGTTGCGAGGGTCATCCTATACTTTGCCAGGATATATGATGATATCGTGACTATGTTTCTATCTAATAGGACTTTTCAGAGGCAGTGAGGAATCGCATAAAAAATCAATGCTATCCTATCCTACGTTGGCTATGTAGATATATGGGACTTATAAATTATAAAAAATCTAACCCAACTCGGTGCTCAATACTACTCCCAAAATAATTTATATAACTTTATGCTCACTTCACCCATTACAAGGAATGAACTTCTTACATGATTGGAATATTTTTTAAATCTCTAGACATGCTTACATTCTTGAAAACATGTACCTATGAAATAATCTTTCAAGTGCAATAATCTACATAGGTACATAAGTATGTACATATATGTAAGTAACTTTTGGGAGATCTTAAGTGTCTATGAAATAGAACCTTTAGACTTTCCTCTTATCTTTAATTTGATTTGAAAAAATGTGAATTTAAAAGTTGTGATTAGGATATATAGGATCTGTCAATGATTAATGGAGGATTAGATAGTTAGTATTATGGAGAGTTAAGATACGATTCGAAAGAATGCATATGGAGAGAAGAACATAGATGAAAGGGGCCAGAGATGCACCTGGCGCATCCTTGGTGCACCGCGCCAAACCCTAAAGTACTTGGGCTGCTTTGGGGCGCAATGCAGGCGCTAGGCTCCTGCCCTTAAGACGCTACGGGGAGGCGTTGCCCCAACCCCGAGCCCAGAAAACCCGACCAATTTTCTTTCCACTATTTTGGTCCAAATTCATCTAAAATCAATTGTTTTTTCTTCAAACTCTTTTTGATTCATAAACCCTACATGGTTCCATTGAAATCTCACTCAAATTCTATTACGAAACACCACTCATTCGCAAAACCCTCACCTCAATAATTCAAAAACCCCATTGATAAAGAATGGGGTTAAAACTTTAAGAACCTTTCAAGAAACTTTACATAAATGATTTCATGGACAATTTAATGAATGAAATACATGCTTGGCATGAGGATGAAAAAATCCATCACTATGAGACACCTCACATACCTGAAAAGAAGGATTGTTCTTGGCGAAATTCCTCAATTCTTGAACGAAGCTTGATCTTAACCCTTTATTTATTCTTGAGAATTAACCCTAAAAGGCTCTAAGTTTTTTGAACGTAAGCGGGAAATTTAGAATCTGATTAACCCTTAACCTTGAAAACTGACCGATGTTCAATGTGTTACATCTTATAACAATGCAAATAACATGTTCACACCAATAATAAGGAGATGACCATTTTCATAACAATGCGCAATTCACAACAACATAATCGTAATATAACATCAACAATGAATCAATAAGGCTTTCAAACAATTTTCAACACATTAATAACTATAATTAATCATGTTGCCTTTTATTACTACTTTTTCATAATTAGAATTATTCAATATGGACAAGTCAACCCATCACCAAGTACCATTATTTACTAATACATAACACAAGGAAATACATGATTCTATACCCTTAACAAGGGTTTAGAAATCCACTCACCTCAAATAGTCGAACAATCACTTCAGGACTTGAGCCTTCCCCTTTTGTTGGACTTGTAAATCAATTCAAATAAATCACAATAAAATTTTAAAACTAACAACAACCATATTACTATTTGTCTAGCTTAGACCTAAAAATTCACCCCAAATCAATAATCAAGTTCCTAATTTTTATTCCAATCAACATGTCAACTATTATAATTTCTTTTAAATTTCAAGCCTACGTTAAGTCTTAATTCCTCCAAATATCTTAAATTTAATGATCTTCATATAATATAATACACCTACAAATTAATTACCTACAACAACATATAGAAACTTTAAACCATCATGTGATAACGAAAAGAGCCGAACCTAGTAGTGACATAAAGGCACTTGGCGAGATTTTTCCATTGCCACAAATCTCAACCACATACTTATTGACCAATTAAAAAAAACATGCATTACACTATACTACAAACATACATAATTTTAACACCCACCTTGTACCACTTTCCTCAATTAAATTTCCTTTTTCTTTTTGTCCAACGCTTGACAAAAATAATGACAATTCTTTTGTCTTTTTGCTTAAAATTTCAAACACTAACAAAATACATAGATGAGATTTCATAACACTTAGTTGATTCACTCAGGGTTTCCCCTCTGTTTTTCAGCCGCAGCGAGTTTTTCTGTTCTTTGTTCTTTTCTCTTTTATCTTCTTTTCTAAATTAATTATGTATTAAAAGTGACAAATTCTATTACCTTATTTAAATAAATATGGGCCAAATAGTACAGGGTCTTAAATAAATTTCAGACTTGGCCCATTATTATTAACTAAATTAATTATTTAAAAAAATACCCATTAATTAATTAAAAAACCATAGTTAAATAATTGGATCAAAATTTTCAAAACAACTTTACAAACTGATCAAACATGACCCTGGGCAACTACCAAGATGGGTAAAATGATAATTTTATGAAAATTTTCAAAAGGACCTTTCGAGTCATTACATTATCAACCACTAAAAACAATGTTTGTCCTCAAACATAAAGAGGAACAAGGAAGAATAACCAACACGATCAAAAGCCCGAAGTATGATTTTCAGAGTCGTATTCATCTCTTCAATAGATCAACTCATCTTTAGGATCATACCATCAAAATCAACGACCAAGAACTTAATTTTTGAATCATAATTTGGCAGATTTACAAATCCGGAGTGATTATGAAGCCATGACGAATCTTTTCTTAAATAACACAATCATCATGACAAATATTTTTTCAAATAACCAAGGTAACTATAACACCCCGGATTCTAGAAAGGACACTATTGTAGGTTTTCAGATGTTGTAGGTACCACAGACGGCGGCCACGTATGGAATGTAGGTTTAACCACGGACCATAGGTGTGGTCCGTGGTTGGTTACCCTCAACTTCACCCAGAATTTCCAGAAAGTCATGACACAAACGGACCGTAGGTAGGACCATGGTCCGTGGTCCAGGGTCTGTGGATTGTGACCCCCTAATCTAGCCTCAGATGTTGAACGAAAAACTCACAGGATGAACCTTCAATCGACCTATGGTCCGTCGGTCAGGTCCGTCAATGGGACAGTCGACTTTTAGTTAAAGGGTTGTTGGGTCTTTTCCAAATTATTTTATCCCTAAACTACGTCGTTTTTGTCACTTTTAGCCAAATATTCAAGTAAGATTTTACCCTAAACGACTATTCACTAAAATTCACCAAAACATACAGCAAAAAGAGAAAAAAGAGGTGCCAATTTTCTGAAGAACAAGCAACAATTTTCTTCAAGTTTAGTCCCCAAAATTGAAGGATTTGTATGTAGATTTCGTCACCAGGTATCTGGGATTTCACTAGTGGGTTCCTTTCATTTACTAGGTCCCTAGAATTCAGTTAGATCCTTGATTCTCTATATCATATTTAGACCTAGGGTTTGTAAAATCTTACGAGATTATTATGGTATCTCTGATCTAAATAACATGTTTCTTGGAAGGTTTGTTCAGTTCCTTGTATGAAACTCAAAACCCTAGTTGTGTAGATTCTCTTAGTTCATGAATTCTACATGCTAGGTCACTGAAAGAGATAATCATGCCCCAGTTTTGAATGTTACATTATCAGTATATAAATGTTGCATTCTTAGATTTTCATGTAAATATATTGGGTCCTCTCGATGGGGTGTATACATCATCCTCCACGTTTAGCTCACGTGGTTTTATGTCGGTTAATATTAGCTCCAACTGTCAGACTCTTAGTGTATTTTACCAGGTTTTTAGTATATACTTCAGTTCTCAGTTTAGCATGTCATGTTCATGATTAGTACTTAGTCATTGCATTCAGTTATCTTTTCAGTGTTTATATTCTTGGTCTGTTTACAATATTGCTCATTTATGCCTTGTTTTTGCTTATATAAGTTTATTCAACTTAGTATCTATATCTTGTATGCTCAGTGTATTTAAAGAACTAACACATACTCTGCACTACATCCATTTATGATGTAGGTTCAGGTACTCAGCATCTACATTGCGCTACAATCGATTCTTCATCCGCATTTCAATAGCTTTAGTGGTGAGTCCTCATTTTATGAGGACAATATACATCCTTTCAATCTAGTCTATACTTTTAGTTTTCAATTTTGTCAAAGTTAGCTAGGTGTATGTCCCAGCAACTCAACTCAGTTAGAGGTTTTTCAGACATTGTAGTAGAATCAACTTGGATTGCTGAGTTTATCTTTCAGTTATCACTAAACTGTTAGTATGTTTTATATATTCAAATTAGTTCGGTTGCTCCCCATTTACGATAGCCATTGTTTTAGCCTCTACATAGTTCATGTGTATTTAGTTATCTTTTAGTATGCTTACGAGATGACAGACATAGGGTTAGCTTGGGGTAACTCATGATCCTAGGTCCTGTGTTACGTCAAGGGGGTAGCCTCGGGGAGTGACAACAACATTTTGAATCAATATCGGCTACACTAAGAAAAGAACCTGAACTTACCACCACATACTCATATTGCATAACCTATCATAGATCTTATAAAGATTCCCTTCTCACAACATAATCTTTCCTTATTCTTAAATTATACAAATATAATCTTTATACCTCGATTACTCTTCAAGTGAGAATCAATCTTATCTAACCCAAAGAAGGAAATGATAAAGTAACCACCCAACAAGTGATACACCCAAGCATATAGAACCTCTAACAACACTGTCGAAATACTAAATCAATAGTTGTGATTATAGACAACTCTTAAGAATACCAGACATAACTGAAACGTGACCTCAATGAGTAGATGAATATTAAGACTGTCGGACAACTGTAAATATCCACACTAGCTCTTTTATAAATTCTCATAAGAAAGTTGGTACATATAGAACCACTGGAATACTTCAACTAATACAAGACAACATCAAATATGTCATATCTAAAATAATTAATTTTGCTGAAGCATCCTATCCTACCAAGACGACATCGTAGGATCGGTACACCTGATCAACCACTGGGGATCCAACCATACAAGTAAAAACACATGTGGAATACGTAGTGTCACGCCCCGAGGCTACTTCCTTGATGTAAGCATGGGACCTAAGATCACGAGTCACCCCAAGCTAACCCTGAGTTCGCATATCATAAACATACAAATATTTTTTGAAATAAAAGATAATGTGCGGAAACTTAAAAAATGAGATAAACAGAAATGGTGGGGAATACCCAATACTAGTCTGAATATAAATACTGGATAAGAGTTAATAACACTAGACTATAAACCAAAATACTAAAGCTGAATTTGTCTATGTCTGGAATAAAACTCTAATTAACTAGAGATACTGGGACATGCCTTCAGCTAACTTTAGTAAAACTTAAACTAAAATGAAAGACTGAAATAGAAAACATGCCTATTGTCCTCGAAGTATGAGGACTTACCACTAATACTATTGAATACAGATCGGGAACCGATGTACACGTGATCTGAATATTGAGGACCAGCACCTACATCATGAAAAGATGTAACGCAGAGTATGCTTCACTACTTGAAACGTATTGAGCATGTAAGACAGGATAAAGCCGAACAAACATATAACTGAACAAAGCATACTGAACAACGATATAATATGAACATGATAAAGATGCTAAAATATACTGAATATGAACTAAAGTGAATGCAATGACAAAGTACATAACATGCTGAAATTGAACACTGATGGATATCTGAAAACCTGGTCAATGCACCAGAATCTGACTCTGGGAGCTACTATTAACCCACATAAAACCACGTGATCTAAACGTGGAGTCCGATGTATACGCCCTATCGAAAAGACCCAATATACCTTGTCAAGGGTATAAAGGCTTGCTGGCGTGATCACTAAAATTGATGCCCACAAAGGGGACTTATAAACCTACGAGGGCACGTAGTTCTAAGACTATAAGGGTGAGTAACCCTAGTCCATCTCGGTGTTAAGCCAACTCCCAAGTGGAAATGTGTACAATACAACATAACTGAAGTATACTGGATAGCTCAACATATTCTGACATGCTAACTGAAAGTTTAATATTAAGTACTGATAATGACACATTTGAAAACTGAGGCATGCATATATGTTTATCTGTCCTAGCTAGTGTAATTCATGAACTAAACGAATCTACACAACTAGGGTTCTGGATTTCATGCAAGGACTAAGCAAACTTGCCACGAAAACATGATAATCTGATTAAGAATACTATAACAGCTAAATCACAACAATTATCTAGAGTTCTAGAAACCCTAGGTCTAAACAATACATATAGAATCAAGAATCTGGCTGAATTCTAGTGATCTAATGGATGAAAGAAATCCACTAGTGAAATCCCGCATACCTGGTGACGAATTCCACAAAGAAATCTTTTGATTTTGGGGCTGGAACTGAAGAAAACTCATTGCGTTCTTAGAGAGGGTTTGGTCGAATATTTCTTGTCCTTTTGCTCTAGTTTTAGTGAATTCCAAGAGAAGAATCGATTAGGGCAAGTTCTAACTAAGTGACTATGCTAAAATTGACCAAAACGACGTAGTTTAGGTGTCCAATGCAAAGGGGAAAATACCAATCGACCCCTGACTTGAATGTTTTTGGGGCAATCAATGGGCCTGACTGACGGACCGTGCACTGACTGACGGCCCATTGCTTAATAAAGTTTTAAAGAAACATCATCCAATTCTAAGCCTCAATGATCGTTAATCAGTATAAAACCCAACTAAATGAATTGGGGTCGAATCCCACATGGAGCGGTACATGTTTCATATTCAATTGAGAAATATGAACACGGTCAAATCATTCATAGGAATAAAAATTATCGAAGAAAGACATCATTCAAATTAAGGGGTAACACGAATGTCAAATGGGGGTTTTGGTTTTGATTAACAACTACAAACAACAGTCACAAGAAATATGAAATAACAATAATGACACGGGTTTTTGGGATGTGATTGATTATAGACTAATATAAACATATGGGTAATTGCAACTATCAGTAAATAGCTAAATATTAGTGAGTAGGCTAGGCTATAGTGGAGGTAAACCTTCTCTTGAACAATTTACCCCGAATCAGGTTGATTTCTCTCGAACATAAACAAGCATGAAAATTAAGAACAACCCACACCTTAATCCATTCACTCTCTCGAGTTGAATGTGTGGGATTGGGTTTAGGATTCAATCTCCGAGCTGAACCCAGGTTAGCCCAATACCCACAAACCATTAATCAATAATTTTAGTTCTAAGACCTCTTTCTCGAGCAACCCAAGAACACAAACATAGAACTGCATTTGCAACTACAATTCTTAAACTAAACAATGATTAATGATTGAAATCACTTTTAAATAGCATTTAAACTAACAGTTAGCAATACCCATAAGCTAAATCATTCCATATTCACACCCCAACAATTGGGGTTTTTTCTACATATCATAAAAAGGTAAAATCCGTTACCAAATTAATTATCCATCAACTGGGTAACAGAGATTTCGTCTTGAAAATGCTCCAATTTGATGATTTTCAACGACCCACTTCTAATTTCTCAAAAGCGAATTTCTTCAATCCTTCAAAGCTAAGGAAAAACAAGAGAAAACTGTCTCCGGATGTTGAAAACTTCAAAATAATGTCTCAAGATTGATAAAAGCTCTACACTAAAGTTTCAAAAATGTATTTATAGTCACTACGAAAGCTCATTCGGTGAAGTAAGTCGAGCGCGCCGAACCACTCGGCGACCCGCCTTTTGATCTCTTTCATCCCCTCTCTGCCTTGGCCTTCAACATCCTTAAGGTATGTAACTTTAGGCGATCAAGCACTGCATCATAGAACTACTCGATGATCCGCCGACTACTCCTTTCTATCGCCGACTTGGTTTCATCCCTCAGGGCTTGTCACAATGGAACTTTAGGCGGTCATACAGCCATTAGGCGATGCGCTAAGTAAACTTGGCGATCACCAGGCTTGTCTTTGTTCATTCTTTCAGCTCATTTTGTTCCTTTTTGTAAGTTAGTCTTACTGCTTTGTTCCTCAATCAATATACCTGAAAATCAAGGGTTTTACATCAGTTATTGGCACAAATTAAGCATTTGAGGACACTAAATCTGTATAAACAAAGCCCTAAATGAGTCCAAATCTCAAACTCATTACCTGCCCTATTAGTCCATTGTATCGCTTCAGAGGGTTGAAGGCTGGGAGTCTAAACACTGACCTTGACTATGGACCGTGGTCCCACCTATGATTTGTAGATCCGGGCATTGTTTTCAACTTGGATGAATTTTTTGGGGTTTCTTGGGAGGGAGTTGAAGTGGCCAACCACGAACCCCACCTATGGTTCATGGGTCAACCTACGGTCCGTAGGTGGCACCTGCAACTTCTGGAAATATGAAATTTAGTCTTTCTGGCATGCGGTGTGTTACAAGTAGTGAATCATACTCTAAATCATGTCCAAAACTAAGTAAGTGGTAACATAAGAATATATAGAACCAAGGTAGAATAATACTAGGTACTTTTTTGATAGTGGTCATATCAAATATTTTCATTCATCTAACTCTATTTCTTTGATTTTCTAGTTACCCACAATCACAAGTCAAGTCCATATTACAATCGTACACATACTTGATTTATCAAAACTCACATCCTCCTCACAGTACTCCATTGAAGTCAACCCTCCTAATACTAACAAAACATCATAACCACATCGGTCATTTACTTTGCTCTTAAACCATCACTAGTATCAAAATTTTCTTAGAAAATACATTATCGTCTCCAAAAATTTCAAACACGGCTCTCTCTTTGCATTTAAGCATTCCATGAAAGATATGAGTCACACCCAAGATTGATAACACTAATTTCAAATCTAAAAATACTTTCCCATTGAGGTACAATAATTGAATCACACCCAATGTCAACTCAACATAATCTTTCACATACCAGGATGTAATGACCATTCAACCTATCATATACCTCATATCAAAACATAGAGAATTTCTTTGTCACACCACCAATAATTTTGTATACTATAAGCTCATAACATCTACTCACTATCAAATGTCTATGTAACACATCATAACGAGATATGAATTAGTTCGGCACACACTTAGTAGGGGTTTATCAGTGACTTTTATGGATATTTAGGAGAGGTATTATTCCTTCACCTTTCTTAAACACTCCCCATGATGTAAATTTCAAATATCTTCAACTCTTCAACACACTAGACTCTTAGTCCTTTCGCTAAATTGATGACCTATCTGATCATTTGACCGATAATCCATAATATTTTACCTCTTACTCTAAACCATAATTTTAAGTGAAACATTTCCTTATGTTCTTTGACTACCAAAATTGACAAAATCTATGACCCAAACCGTGCACAAGTCCTTTCAATTAGTCAATACTAGAAGGGATCAATCATTTCTTATCTTACCAATACATACCTTGACAAAACATACTAATAAGAACGTAGGCTTACAATGAAAAACTTGAATTATAATTCCAACCATCTAATCAAATTCCCTTATGTACCAATATTAGCTTATACCTCGTTGATTTTATGAAAATGCATACCTTAACTTATGTTTTATCACCTCTCCATCGATATTATTTTATTAATCATTAGAAATTAAACCATACCAGATAACCATCCTGAAACCATAAGAGAACTTATCACCTCCCTCTAGTCAAACGTATGCAGACTTCTTTGTCAAATCTTACCCAACTGTTTTTAACCAATTTGATGAACATGTGACACTAATATCATAACCAAAGTGGAACAAATTGAACCACGTATCTCTGAATCTAATTTCACACTCTCTTTGAAAATATATCTTTGGCCTTTGCAATTAGAGTAAATTACCATGTTCTCACCTTGTTCCGAATATTAAACTACATCCCACTAATTATTTTCATTTATAAGTCTAGTTCATTTCAATTCTATTCGAGCGGTGTCTCAGTACATCCTAACAGGTTCCATGCAACCACGCTACTCACCATATAGTGGCAAACCACAACCATAGATACTCTCAAGTCTTCATTGCATTACAAAAATTTGATTAACCAACAATCCTTATCATATAGTTGCATCTCAGTCGTGATCTATCACAAATTCTTATTATCATCATGCTCAGTTAGCCTTGTCATCACCATGAAGTAGATCTTGTCATTGATATGATACCTCTAACCCAGCTATACCAACCAAATCCAAAGTACTCACTTAAATCTATGTGTACTTTCTGAGTAAAATCCTTAATTGCCTTCACACAAGTATACTCATTGGAAACTTTTCTTTACCTAAGAGCTTTTCATTCCGATACCCATCCACTCCCTTGAAACATACGATGAAATTACTAGCCCTCATTTAGAATCCTCGGAATACAATTCACAACCTAATGCATTAATACCGTACCAAAAATTCACCTCTAAAATCTTATTTATAAACAATGTTTTAACCTACACATCGGTAGTAATAACTGCTTGGTTTCTCAAACATAAATGCAACATTAAGTCTCATTATACAAGCATGTGGAAAAATTGATGACTCTTTTAAGTAGTTAGTATTAGCACTTGACAGTCGACATATCCATTTTCATACACCAGTAGTACTATGTCGTGAAAGTCTGTTAGATCGATCACTAGAGTCCATCATACCTACCGACAAAACTATACCCAAATAACCCACACATATCTATCTATTCAATAAATACAAAACAATATCAAATTTGTTCTGTCTCTAGCCCAAGTGATATGCGTTCTTTCATGGATCAGTTTGATAGAGGAAGTAACACACTAAATAAATCTAACCAAGTAAGTATCAATAGTATTGTATTAGTCGTCTCATGACTCTCTTAGATATACACACAATCTGTAATTAGGAGGCTACAACATTTAGGAAACCCTTCACTTCTTTCTCACTCTTTCGTGGGATAGAGTTCAACTCTATAAAAGTTTCCTTTGATTCGTGCATGCGCATATCTTTCAGATCATGCCTCCACAAAGAGTTGTTCAGAGTCGTCCTGGAAGGAGAAATATGGACCCACAAGTCCAAGGGGCACCTAATGCACAAGAAGTTCAAACCCCATAAGGATAGGTCACAAATATTGAGTTCTGGGATGCTATCCAGATGTTGAGTCTAGTTGTGGCCAACCAAGCTGGTAAACAAAGAGTGGTTCGATAAGGTGTGGCTGATATATCCATGGTCCATGAGTTCTTGAGGATTAATCCCTCAGAATTTACCAGGTCAAATCTCACCTAGGATTTGGAGAACTTTGTGGAGGAGATGCAGAAGGTGTTTGAGGTTATGTATGTTGTTGATGTTGAGTGCGTGGAGTTAGCTACATACCAGTTCAAGGGTGTTTCTAGGATTTGGTATGACCAATGGAAGAAGAGCAGGGCTGAAGGGGCACCAATTGTGAGTTAGACTTTTCTTGGAGGTGCCTTCATGGGGCATTTCATTCCCCACGAGCCGATGGAGGCAAAGGAAAGAGAATTTCTAACTCTTACATAAGAGTCCATGAGTGTGCATGAGTATAACCTCAAGTTCACTGAACTGTCCTGCTATGCTCCGTAGATGGTTGCTGATATGAGGAGCAGGATAAGTCTGTTTGTGTCTGGATTGTCCTGCTTTACAAGAAAAGAGGTTAAGGCTTCTATGTTGATAGGGGACGTGGACATGGCAAAACTTATAATCCATATGAAGCAGTTTGAGGAAGACAAGTTGAAAGATAGAAAAGAGTTCACCAGCAAAAAGGCTAAGACAACAGGTAATGAATCTCGACAACAGAATGTCGGTAATGCAAGCTGATCATCTTTTTAGCAAAGGCCAACTAGAATTGGGCCATTATCTTCTAGTGCACCTTCACCAAATAACCAGGTTGAGTTCAGGAATCATAATTCACAGAACTTCAGAGCTCGACCTTCTCAATCTCAACGTAGTGTGGCACAAGGGGCTAATTGGACTGCTACATGGGCTAAGTGTGGTAGAAACCACCCAGGAGTGTGTCGTGATGCCTCCAATGGCTGCTTCAAGTGTGGTCAGACATGTCACTTTATGAGTGAGTGCCCTAAGAACAGGCAAGTTAATGGTAATGGGGGTAATAAAGGTCTATATTTTCCAGTGGCTCTAGTTTATAAGGCTGCTCCAAGAAGAGCTACCTCAGGGATAGGCGGAGGGACAAATCGTATGTATACTATCACCATTCACCAAGAGCAGGAGAATTAACCAGATGTTGTCATTGGTATGATCATCCTCTTTACTCTTAATTTATATGCATTACTTGATCCAAGTGCGAGTCTATCTTTTGTGACTCTATATATTGATATTAGGTTTGATATTCTTTCTGAACGACTTCTTAAGCCCTTTAGTGTTTCCATACCTTTTGGTGATTCTATTCTAGCTGAGAAAGTTTATCGTGATTGTACCATCTCTATCAATCATAAGGATACCATAGCTGACTTAGTCCAGTTAGAGACGGTGGACTTTGATGTTATTCTAGGTATGGACTAGCTTCATCCTTGTTATGCCACAGCTGATTGTAGAACTCGAGTAGTTAAGTTTCAGTTTCACAATTATAGAGGAGGAGTAGTTCAGAGTGCCTTAGGGTCGTTCACTTCATACCTTAAGGTCAGAAAGTTAGTTCCTAAGGGGTTCATCTATCACTTAGTCCGAGTTAATGACTCAAGTATTGAGACACCCCATATTCAGTCAGTTCCAGTTGTGAGTGACTTTACAAAGGTATTTCCAAATGACCTTCTCCGGGTCCCTCCTGAGAGAGAAATCAACTTCAGCAAAGATATTCTTCCTGATACTCGACCTATCTTCATTCCACAATATAGAATGGCTCCAACTGAGTTAAAAGAGTAAAAAGAATAGTGGAGAGATCTTCTTGATAAAGTTTATATTGGACCTAGTATCTCACCTTTGGGTGCTTCGTTCTTATTTGTGCAGAAGAAATATGGTTCTATTAGGATGTGTATTGATTACCACCTGTTTAACAAGGTCACTATAAAGAATAAGTATCCTCTTCCAAGAACTGATGATATTTTTAATCATCTTCAGGGTGAATTAGAAAACAACAAAGTTGCCATGGTCTAAAGCTTGTAAGAAAAGCTTTCTGAAATTGAAAATTCAATTAACTAATGCCCCATTATTTTGACCCTACCGGAGGGTACACAAGGCTTTGTTGTGTATGTTGCTGCATCCAGAGTTGGACTTGGTTGTGTATTGATGAAAAATAATAAGGTTATAGTGTAATCCTCCAGACAACTTAAGGTTCACGAGAAGAACTACCCAACTCATATTCTAGAGTTGGCTATTGTAGTATTTGCTTCGAAAATATGGTGTATGATGTTCATATAGATGTGTTCATCGATCACAAAAGTCTTCATTATGTTTTTAGTCAGAAACAGCTTAATCCCAGACAGATGAGGTGGTTAGAGTTGCTCAAGTATTATGACATCAGTATCCTCTATCACCCAATTAAAGCTAATGTTTTTGCTAATGCTTCGAGCAGGTTATCAATGGGTAGTTTTACCCATATTGAGGAAAACAAGAAATCATTAGCTAAAGATGTGCAAACACTGGCACGACTGGGATTTCGGTTACTGGACTCCAATGAAGGTGGAGTGGTGGTGAGGGTGAATCATCACTACTGTCTGAAGTGAAAGAGAAACAAGACCAAGACCCCATTTTGCTTTAATTGAAGGCAAATGTTCATAAGAAGAAAGTGATGGCTTTTGAACAAGGGTAAGATAGTGTGTTGAGGTATCAAGGTACATTATGTGTACTAAAGGTGGATGAACTCCAAGAGAGGATCCTGGAGAAAGCTCATAGTTCCATGTATTCAATCCATCCCGGTTCCACAAAGATGTATCGTGACTTGAGGGAAGTCTATTGGTGGAGTAGTATGAAGAGGTGTATTACAAAGTTCGTTGCTAACTTCCAGAATTGCCAACAAGTCAAGGTATTGCAGAGTTCCTTGTTAAGTGTTTGAATTGAATACAAGTGAAGTTAGAGCACCAAAGGCATGGTGGTATGGCTCAGGATATAGATCTTCTAGAATTGAAGTAGAAGATGATCAATATGGATTTGATTACTGGCGTTACATGATCTCACATGCAGCATTATTCGATTTTGGTGATTGTAGATCGGATGAGTTAATCAACCCATTTCTTGTCGGTAAAGACTACCAATTCAGCAAAATATT
The DNA here is from genome assembly GCA_029582605.1 of Solanum gracilifrons. Lineage (NCBI taxonomy): Eukaryota > Viridiplantae > Streptophyta > Magnoliopsida > Solanales > Solanaceae > Solanum > Solanum gracilifrons. Next base: position 55,902 of record JAJOOH010001599.1, read on the forward strand.
ATGCCAAATTATATATTCAAGATATAGTCCAAATTCATGGAGATCCTGTGTTTATCATTTCAAACAGAGGTGTACAATTCATTTCCTAATTTTGGAGGTCTTTCCAGAAAAGTTTGGGTTCGAATGTAAATTTGAGTACTGCTTTCCATCCTAAGACTGATTGTCAAGAAGAGCGCATGATTCAGACTTTAGTGATATGTTAAGGGCTTGTCTGATCGATTTTAAAGGTAATTGGGATGATCACTGTAATACCCTGTATCCGAAAATAGACCTTAGTGCAGATTTCCAGAAGTTGCAGGAGAAACCCATTGTTTCCACCCACGGACCATAGGGTGACCCACAGCCTGTGCTTGTGGTCCGTGGTTCACAACTGTAAACCCCAGACTCAAACCCAAAAAATATTCAAAGTATCGACCCATGGTTAGACCCATGGACCATAGGTCAGGTCACGGACCATGGTCTATGTCCGTTGATCAACACCCACAATTCAGCCCACAATGACGATTGACGGATCACATGTACGGACCATCAATCGATCGACGGTCCGTCGGTCCGGTCAATAGGTGTTCCCGACAACAGTTAAGTCAGGGGTCTTTTGGTCTTTTCCTTATGCATTAGAAACCTAAACTACGTCGTTTGACCCTTAAACTACATGGTTTAGTCCAGTTTTAGCCTAGAAACATAACTAGAATATACCTAACTCAAATCATTCTTCAAAACTTAGAAAAATTAGAGCGTAAGAGGATAAGAGGTCAAAACTCTAGTTCAAGAACGCATCAAAATTCTATCAATTCTAGCCTCAAAATCGAAAGATTTCTCGATGGAATTCATCACCAGGTATGTCGGATTTCACTAATGGGTTCCTTTCGCCCTTTAGATACCTAGAACTTAGTTAGATTCTCGATTCCCTTATTAGTATTTAAACTTAGGCTTTCTAGAACTTTATTATATTATCATGAACTAGTTATTCAATGATCCAAATCGATGATCATGTTGTTACATCATTTCTTACATGAATTCCAGAACCCTAGCTATATTGTTCTTTATTTATTGAATTACACATGCTAGGTTAGATATTTCAGATATACATGCCTCAATTATTAAATCTGTCATTATCCGCATAGTAATGTTGCATTCTCCGTTAGCATGTCAGCATTTTGAGTTATCCTGTATATTACAGAATTTCAGTCAGAACCTGTTAATTGCCTATTCAATTGGGAGAAACTTAATACCGAGTTGGACTAGGGTTAGTGACCCTCATAGTCCCAGAACTACGTGCACCCTAGGTTGTAAGTCCCCTATGTGGGCATCATTTTAGTGATCACGCCAATCATGCCTTTATCCCTTGGCAAGGTATATTGGGTCTTCTCGATGGGGCATACACATCAGACTCAGAAAAGGGTTATGTTTCAGTGGTCATATGATTGGGAGAAAATCTTCGCAGAACTGAAAACTAGGTTGACTACAACTCCTGTTTTAATTCTACCATAGGGTTCAGATGGTTATGTTATCTATTGTGATGCGTCCAGAATCGGCCTAGGTTGTGTGTTGATGCAGCGAGGTAAGGTTATAGCTTATCCTTCCAGATGGCTTAAGGTGCATGAGAAGAACTATTCAACTCATGACCTTGAGCTTGCAGCAGTGGTGTTTGCACTTAAGATTTGGAGACACTACTTTGTATGGTGTTCATGCAAATGTGTTCACAGACCATAAGAGCCTTCAGTATGAGTTCACCCAAAAAGAGTTGAATTTTCGCCAGAGATTATGGCTTGAGTTCCTTAAGGATTATGATATGAGTGTGCATTACAATCCAGTTAAGGACAATGTAGTAGCAGATGCCCCTAGCAGACTATCTATGGGTAGTGTAGCACATGTTGAGGAAGAAAGAAAGGAACTAGCACAGGAGGTACACAGGCTTGCTCACTTGGGAGTTCGCCTTATGAGCATATCAGATGGTGGTGTAATAGTTCAGAATGAATCAAAATCTTCATTGTTAGTGGAGGTTAAGGAAAAGCAAGACAGTGATCCGGTATTGGTTGAACTCAAGTGTGCAGTACATCAACAGAGAGTTGAGGATTTCTCCCAAGGGGGAGATGGTGTGCTTAGTTACTAGGGTCGATTATGTGTTCCTAATGTGGGCGAGTTGATACAACATATTCTTGCAGAATCCCATAACTCCACGTATTCTATTCATCCAGGTTCCACTAAGATGTACCGTGATCTACGGGAAGTCTTTTGGTGAAATGGCATGAAGAGGAATATAGCAGATTTTGTGGCTAAGTTCCTCAATTGCCAGCAGGTGAAGGTAGAACATCAAAAACCAGGAGGTAAGACTCAAGAGATCGGAATTCATATTTGGAAGTGAGAAGTGATCAACATGGACTTCATCAGAGGTTTACCTCATACTCGTAGACAATATAACTCCATTTGGGTGATAATTTATAGAGTTACTAAGTCTGCGCATTTTTTTACAGTTAAGACTACCGATTCGGTAGAGGACTATGCGAAGCTTTACATTAATGAGATAGTCAGGTTGCATGGGGTTTTTATGTCTATCATCTCATATAGAGGTCCTGAGTTTACCTCACATTTCTGGAAGTCATTTTAGAAAGGTCTTAGTACTCAAGTTAATCTTAGCACAACATTTCATCCAGAGATGGATGGTCAAGTAGAGCATACCATTTAGACCTTAGAGGACATGTTCAGAGCTTGTGTGATTGATGTCAAGGGTAGTTGGGATGATCACCTTCCTCTTATAGAGTTCGGCTACAATAATAGTTACCATTTCAGCATTCAGATGGCCTCTTATAAGGCATTATATAGGTGTAGATATAGATATCCAGTTGGTTGGTTTGAAGTAGGTGAAGCAGCCTTTATAAGACCCGATTCAGTTCATGATGCCATGGAGAAAGTGCAACTCATTAGAGATAGACTTAAGACAGCCCAGAGTCGCTAGAAATCATATGCAGATGTAAGGAGAAGGGAACTAGAGTTCCAAATTGATGATTGGGTTTTCTTGAAAGTGTCACCTATGAAAGTGGTGATGAGATTTGGCAAGAAAGGGAAGCTCAGTCCTAGATATGTAGGCCTTTACAAGATTCTGAATAAGATTGGAAATGGGGCTTATGAGTTAGAGATGCCAGCAAAACTAGTATCGGTGTATCCGGTTTTTCACATTTCGTTGTTCAAGAAGTGTGTGGGTGATCCAGCATCCATTGTACCTTTAGAAAGTGTGGCTGTGAAAGATAGTCTCACCTATTTTTTTTTTCATTTTGTGGAGGAGTCAGTCTGCAGAGGGAGCTACTTAGGAAGCAGAAGCAGCCATGAAGGCCAAGTATCCTCATCTCTTTCCTTTCGATTCCACTCTAGCTTGAGGTAATAGTTCCTCTTCAGTTTTGCAGTCATTCATGCGCAGATTCAGTCTTAGTATCATGTTCCTTCAGTTTGTACTTGCATTTTCAGCGTATTTTCATGTTCTTGGAAGTTAGTTCAGTCAAAGATCAGCCTTAGTATTTTTGTGGTAGAGTTGCAACTCTTTCCCTCCATTTCAGCTAGTTTAGTCTTCATTTGAGGATGAATGTTCCCAAGGGAGAGATAATGTAACACCCAATATCTGAAAATAAACCTTAGTGCAGATTTCTAGAAGTTGCAGATGCAAGCCACAGTTGCCACCCACGGCCCGTGGAACAACAACCCTCCCCAGACTCAGCCCCAAAAATATTCTAAGTGTTGACCCACGGCCGGACCCACGAACCGTAGGTCAGGTTACGGACCGAGGTTCGTGTCCATGGATCAACATCCCTAGTTAAGTCCCTAGTCACGATTGATGGTTCACCAGTACAAAAATTTAATCGATCAATGGTCTGTCGATCCTGTTCGTCAGTGCAGAAGTTAAGTCAGAGGTCTTTCGGTCTTTTCCTTATGCGTTGGACACCTAAACTACGTAAGTGGAGAAACAGGTCAAGAAGCCTAGTTCAAGAACACAACAAGATTCCATCAGTTCCAGCCCTGAAATTAAAAGATTTCTCTATGGAATTCATCACCAGGCATGTAGGATTTCACTAGTGGGTTCTTTTTGCACATTAGGTCCCTAGAATTCAGTCAGATTCTTGATCCCCTTATTATTATTTAGAATTAGGGTTTCTAGAATTTCAGTAGATTATCATGAACTAGTTATTCAATGATCCAAATTAGATTATCATATTGTTACATCATTTCTTGCATGAATTCTTGAACCCTAGCTATGTAGTTCTTTAGTTCTTGAATTACATATGCTAGGTTAGATATTTTAGTTATTTCAGATATACATGCCTCAGTTATTGAATATGCCATTATCAACATATTAATGTTGCATTCTCAGTTAGCATGCCAGTATTTTGAGCTATCCATTTTATTACAAAATTTCAGTCATAACTTGTTAATTACTTAATCAATTAGGAGAAACTTAATACCAAGTTGGACTAGGGTCGGTAACCCTCATAGTCCCAGAACTACGTGCACCCATAGGTTGTAAGTCCCCTATGTTGGCATCATTTTAGTGATCATGCCAATCATGCCTTTATACTTGGCAAGGTATATTGGGTCCTCTCGATGGGGCATACACATCGGACTCCACGTTTAGCTCACGTGGTTTTATGTCAGTTATTGGTGGCTCCCTCAGTTCAGTCAAACTCTATTACATTGATCATATATTCAGTACAATTCATTATTCAGTCTCAGCATGTTATAACTTTAGTCATTGCATTCATTTATTTTATGTTCAGTATTCACAGTTCGATATCATGTTTATATCATATCATTGCTCTGCATCTGCTTGGGTTCAATTATCATTATTATTCAGATTTACTCTATCCTGCATGCTTAGTACCTTTCAAGTACTGACTCATACTTTGCACTACATCTTCTCGTGATGCAGGTTCAGGTTCTCAGCTTCCAGATTATGCATAGATCGATTCTCGATCTCCAGTTTAGCAACATCAGTGGTGAGTCTTCATTCTTTGATTATGAGTGACATGATTAACTTTTATACTTTTAGTCTTTAGTTTGAGTTTTACTAGATTTAGCTGGTGCATGTCCCAACACTTCTAGTCAGTTAGAGGTTACTTTCAGACATAGTTTATATTCAATTTAGCATTCGAGTTTGATATTTCATTTGTTATTGAACTCTCTGATTTCTTTATTCAGATTTAATATATGGGTATTCCCTATCATTTTAGATTTACCTCATTATTAGCTTCCACACAATATTTATTTCTTCAGTTTACTATAAGTATGCTCATGTTATGCCAACAAAGTTAGCTTGGTATGACTATTGATCCTAGGTCCCGTGTCCGCATCCAGAGGTTAGCCTCTGCGCGTGATAATCACTTACCTCTCATAGAATTTTTTTACACCAATAGATATCACTCTTGCATCCATGTGGCTCCTTATGAGGCTCTTTATGGGAGAAAATGTAGATTGCTTATGGTTGGTTTGAAGTTGGTGATGCTGTGTTGATATAACCATATTTGGTTCATCAAGCCATAAAGAAAGTGAAGATTATTCAGGAAAGGTTAAAGGCAACACAAATTTTTCAGAAATTCTATACAAAGGTTTAGAAAAGCGACTTTGAGTTTGATGTGGATAATTGGGTTTACTTGAAGGGTTTAACCCATGAAGGGTGTTATGAGGTTTGAAAAGATGGGTAAACTTAGTCCCCAGTTCATTGGTACTTATAGGATATCCCAGAAAATCAGCAATGTAGCTTATGAGTTGGAGCTACCACCGAGTTAGCAACAACCCATCCGGTATTTCACATTTTTATGTTGAAAAAGTGTATGGGTAATCCTTTACTTATTATACCTACTGAGAATATTGGTATTAAGGATACCCTCTCTTATGGGGAGATACCTGTTCAGATTCTCGATCGTCAGGTTCGAAAGTTGAGAACCAAGAAGGTTGCATCAATCAAGGTCTTATGGAGGAATTAATTTTTTTAAGAAGCTACTTGGGAGGCTGAGAAGGATATGAAGAAGATATTCCCACATCTCTTTACTTCCGGAGAAGTTCCAAATAAAGGTAATAACTCTTTTGTTGGTACTCTTTAAGTTGTTATGTTAAGTTATCTGAATTACATGTTTTGCGTTTGAGTGGGGTTTTAAATGTTTCGCACGCCCTGTTCTACTTAGAATGATCTCATTCGAGGATGCATGTTTCCAAGGGGGAGATATTGTAAAACCTCAGACTTTGGAAAAGCTAAAGTTACTCTTCAATTGTGAGTTTTGTGTCAACTTCAAATGACCAGAAATTTCAGCACAAGATGAGTTAGGTGGTCCATTAAGAATCATATCAAAGGGCATTGAGTCATCTTTCCAACTGTGCCGAGTTTGCAAAATTTTGAGTTAGGATGAAGGAGATATGATTGTTTGAGTGCCACTTGTCTAGTTAAGCCATTTCCATCCTTTTTAAGACGGGGTATTTTGGTCTTTTCCATACCCCACCAGGCCTACACATTTTTTTCATCCTGTAAGGGTTCTAAACTCTTTTGAATCTGTTTTAGTCATTCCAAAAATGTTTAAAAGGTTAAGGAAAACATCAAGAGGAGAATAAAGGAGAAAGTTTCAAGCGTTCATTGAGCTTTAAGGATTCTCACCAAAGAACTTATTTCTTTCGAGGTATGTTATATTTATAGTGTTGGGTTTGTTCACCCTCATGCTAATCATGAGTTTCCAATTTTGAATTCATCCATGAGACTATCTATTTTGAAATTCTTGTTCAGTTCTTGAGGTGAGGGTTTTGTGAATGAGTGATGTTCTTGATTTAATTTGAGTTGGTTTTTGAGGAATTATGTTGGATTTATGAATCTAACGAATATTGGAAGAAATCAATCGATTCTATGTGAATTAGGTCCAAAAATTGAGAAGAAAAATTCGTCAAAATAATCTGGGAATGGGATTGGGCTAGGACGGCGCGCCCCCATAGAGTCAGGAAGGCTGGTGACTTGCGCCTGCAGTGCGCTCAAAACCACCCTCAGGCAACTGAGGGCTGGCGCAATGGGCCATTGATTTGCCTGGGGTGTAAGGCCCCTTCCGCCTCTGTTCTTTGTCGCGTATGTGTTCCTTTCAATAGTTTCTTTGCTCTCTTCCTATTACCAACTATCTAAGTCTTCAATAATGATTCAGAGATCCTACATATCCTAATCATTAGTGTTAAATCATCCTTTCAAATTAAAGTAATTAAATATTAAGAGTAAAGTTTGAGAAAGTCATTTTTAGTAATGTTGAGAAGGCTTTTACAATCTTTGAAAATTTGATTTTAGACTTGAGTAAATGAGTATGAGGATGAGTAAAGTTGAGTTCATATTTCAAAATGATTATAAGAGAACTAAGTATTCCCAATTGTAAACATTGTTTTTACATTTTAAATAAGAGGAAACCTTGATTTCGAAACGAGTTCATGAGGAGTTTTTGAGTATTATATCTTTTAATATAACCTTTTGAGTAATTATCTCAAATTGAGTAGGATTTATGTTTTTAAACATATGAGAATTACTTATATACTATTGGGAGTAGTATTGAGCACCGTTATGGAGATGAGTTCAGACAACTAAAATCCTCCTAAACCAAGTATGCTAACATAGGTAAAGGATCATACTCTTTAGATGATACCTTATTGCTTTTCAGAATAGATTTTTGGATCCACTTAGTTGAGCATGTCCTACACTCTGGTAAGGTATAGGACAATTCTGGCAGCATTGGTGAGACGTTGTATCATAACATAGCTTATAGTAATGGTTGTCTGTTAGAGAATCTATTAAATAAGAGTAAAGAGTCTATAATTGTATTTTTATACATTTTGATTTATTGTCATCTGTTTACAAAGCTTTATATATTGCATCTTATTATCATGCTTTCATATTGAGTTGAGTTGAGTATTCTGGACTTCAGTTGAGTATTCTTGAATTGAGTTGAGTATTCTTGAGTTGAGTTGAGATGAGGTGAGTATGTCTTCCTTTTTATCAGTTCAACTTATGTTAAGCTTCAGTGTTCCCCTTACATGCTCGTACATTAAATATACAAATATACCGTGAGTTTACGGTATTTTTGATGCATTATACTTGAAGTTTGTGTGAGTCTTGGGCATTTTGTTATTAGATATGATGGTACATTGAAGTATCCTTTGTAGGAAATAGGTAGGAGCAGTTGAGTAAGAAAAGAGTTGAAGTAGCAGAAGTGGCAGTTGACGGAGCCCAACCACAGGCCATCATCCAGTCGACGAGCCATTCGTAAAGAGGCATCGTGATTTCAAGGAAGTTCGGATAAGTGTTGAACCACAGAGGCAAACGACTTCCGAAAGGTATAATTAAGGCATATCAAATTTTGGCGCCGCTGCCGCAGAATACGGCTTTTAGATTAGACTAATTTCGTTATTTAAATTTAATCAATTATTTCCTGATTTTATGTTTTTTTTCCTACAGGTCTAACTCTTAGTGTGTGAAAAGTACATGAAATCAAGGCAATACCCTAGTCCCTACGATATGGAATTACAATGAACTTTGAGAAGAATGGCTAGAAGAGGCTTCAATCTCGAAGGATTACAGGATCCCATCAGAGCGGGTCAAGAGGGTGGAGTTGGTTTGCAACCTCCTGGAGTTTCAAACGTGTCCATTCATGTTGTGATCAACAAGTTAAAAATGCGTAAAGGGTGAAAAACCAGCTAGCACCGAGAGTTCGTCATAACTACAGGGTTAACTATGATTCTATAGAATCAATTGGTGCCATTGTTCTCCCTCTACTACCTCTGCGACATTCTTTTGTGGTGACCAACAGTCTGATGCAAATGCTTACATCGAGGTGGTTGTTTTCTTGGTTACCATCGGAGGATCCATATGCCCATATGACTAAAGTTAAGGGTGTCCGTATGAGTAGTGTGGGACGACCAGACATAGAAATGGATGTAATAGGCTTAAGAGTATTCCCACTCTCGTTGACAGGTGTTCTACTGTGTGGCTCTCTGAGTTGCCATACAACTCAATTACAATCTTTTATCAGCTACAAAAGGTGTTCATGGAGAATCACTTTCCGGTGTCCAATAAGTTGAATCTCAAGGATAAACTAAATAACTTCATAACATTTCCTGGAGAGTCGGTGAGTAGCTCGTTGGGATAGATTCACTGGATTCATGAGGAATATGCCCAACCACCGTATAGATGATGAGCCACTTAAAGAGTACTTCTACAGAGGGAAAGACGACAATGGAAAAGATGTGTTAGATACTGTTGCTGGAGGATCTTATGGAGCGTGCATATTTAATGAGCGTTAAAAAACTTAAGAAAATCTCCAAGAACAATTAGACATGGAGCACTAGAAAAGACAATACTGGAAGGATAACGTTTTCTATCCAAACCGCACCGAGTCAATCCAATGATGATATTCATTAAGAAATGGCCCAATTGAGAGCATAAGTCGGCTTAAAATTGAAACATGTAAGTGGTAGTCTAGAAAAAGTGAATGTGGTGAATTATCAAACTAGAGCACCACCTGTTGATGGGTATTTCTATGAAGAGGATGTGAACTTGGTGAATGATCAAACGGGGGATTTTTGGACTAACGCCCAAAGATCCAACTCAGAGAATTTGTACCGAGGTCAAGGAAACAAAGATCAGAACTATGGTAACCACAACCGTGATGGGAACTATGTTCGTAAGGGAAATTTCAACCGTGACAACAACTACAAACGTTATAGTAATGGCAAAAGAAATGAGAATAGTGGACCTTCTGTCCTGATGTGTTGTGAAATCGTGGCACATTTGATGCTTAATAACTATGAACTAATACTGGAATTAACTGATATTTTGGGAATATTTGATGGGTTTGTTAATTGTATAGGCAGAATCTAGGTTGTCCAGAAAAAGAAGAAGAACTGATGTCGACCAAGTGAAGTTCACGGCCAATGTAACAAACCGTTAACTTCATAAAGGTCTGTGGTTGTCGTGAAAGTGGGTCAGAACTGGGCCTTGAGAAGATGAAGAGCAAGAACAACCAAGTGAAGATCACGGAGGGGTATACGGGCTGTTGTCCTAACCACGGACCGTGGTACCTACCGTGAAGCTGAAAGAAGGTTGAAGCCTAGGTGAAGACCACGCGTGACTTCACGGGCCGTGGTCCTCACTATGGACCGTGGTAGCTCTCTTGGTAAATTTTCCAGAGACCAAGTTTGAAGACCCACTCTGGGGAAGCTCCAAGGCAAAACCATGGAGGTCCTCATGGACCGTGAAGACCTTGACGGGTCATGGTAGTGGTCGTGACAAGGCCCGACAATTCAGTCCTAACTTGATTAAGACTCATTTTAAACATTCTATTTTTGAATTACTTTAGGTCATTTTGAAGGGGGGATTCATTATTGGATTTTTAGAGAAAAAAAGAAGAATAGAGGCTTACTTTGACTTTCAGATTTTTGGATTCAGATTATCGTCATCGGTTGGAAATTATTCATTTCGATCTTGAGATTATCAAGTGGTTGTTGATTTACCAGTTATTTTTGTATGTACCTCTTAACATGGTTTCATTCTCTAGTATTGATTCTTTGTGTAAAAACATGAGTGGCTAAACGTCACGACTGGGTGTGTGGGATCTATGATGACATTCTAGTTGCGATTTCGTAAAATGAGTAAAAGGCAATCTTTGTTTAAAACCTGTAGTTTACAACTTTCATTATCATTTTAGTCTATTGAGTGAACGCTTTAGACAGGCCTGTATCTGGTGTTTGTTCGAGAGAAAAGCATTAGTTGGGAAAAAGCTAAACTACATTTACGAATTGGAGTTAAAGTTGGATTTCGAGGGAAAGAATCTTTAACACCATATCAAATTAAGCGAATTCCAATATTGATAACACTTTATGTTCGAGAGACTTAAAGTGAATATTATCTGATTAGGCTGAGAAGCGTTAGATTTATTTAATTCGCAAAGGTTCTGTAAACATTGATTTACCTGATACTCAATTTACGGGAGAGCATTATAATCGATGTCATAGTGAACACAAATCCTGGTTTCCATAAATTGATTGAATCAACTTACAACAAGATCTTTTGTGAACTACATAACTAAGTTTTACTAGAATACTTTTCAGTCAAACCCAAATTTACTTTCCTTGTTAATGGTTTAGGAAATAATAACCACAATTGAGTAAACGTGATAGTGAAACTTTATCTGTAAAGAAATTCTCTGTGGGACCGACCTCAACTCTGGTTGAGTTCTGTAAATTGACAACAATCGTTTTCATTCCTTATATGGGGTGTAAGTTTGGACGTATCAAATTTTGATTTTGGCGCTGCTGACGGGGAATTTCAATCCATAAGTGTTTTACTAGCTTTTATTCAATTTGTAGTTATATTTCCTAATTTTATGTTCTGTTTTGCGTTTGTGTCTATTTCAGGTGAGCGCTACTGTGTATGCCAAGAACAAGGAGTAAAAGACCTCTATTGATCCCTTACGACTCAGAACTCGAAAAGACTCTATGAAAAATGGTGAATGCACAAGAAATTGAGGCACAAAGACAAAGTTTGAGACTAGAGACTGAAACCGCCATAAGAGGTGTTCAGCAGAATGGTGGTAACAACCAACCTAGGGTGGTAGATTAGAATAGAGGAGTGGATGGATTAATCCCTCCCCAGCGCAAACCACTAGCCCAAAAGGGTAGAGCTCAACATCCAGCGCACATGATGTATGATGAAGATGATGCAGATCTTGATAGAGCTGGAGCCAATGGAGCGATAGTGTTACCTGCATTACCTGCAGGTGTTAAGTTCACAATCACCAGCACTATGATTCAATTGTTGAACCTTAAAGGTATGGTTAGGGGTGCAGCTGGTGATGATGCAAATCAGCACTTGATGAATTTTATGGCTATCTATAAGTCACAAGAGATCCTGGGGTTAACCAAACAATAATAAGATTGAGGCTGTTTCCATTGTCTCTTACTGTAGAGGCGACTAACTGGTTGAATCAAATACCTGATGACTCCATCAGAACTTGGAATGAGTTGAAGGAAGCTTTCCTGGAACGATTCTTCCCAGAATCAAAAGAGTTGTAGATGAAAGATGAGATTAGTACATACAAGCAACTACCAGGAGAAGTAATGCATGATACTTGGTAGAGGTTCAGCCAAAAGTTGAAGAAATGCCCCAACCATGATCTTACTGAAAGGCATCTTAAACATGCCTTTTATAGGTCTCTAAATTATGTTACTAAACCTGTTGTTGATACAGTTTATGGAGTCTCATTTATGAGGAAGCCATTTGCAGAAAGCATACAACTATTAGATGAGGTCTCAAATAATAACAGAGCATGGTACACTAGAGATGTAGAGGTAGGAGAGCTTGGGTATACATTTGAGCGTTCAGCTGAACAGAGAAAGAGAGAAGAAGAAAGGGACCAAGACATGGCACATATGAGGACTCAAATAGACTTGCTCACAAAGCACATTGTTGCCAAGTCTGAAAAGGTGAATGATGTGGGACAACAAAACATGTATGAAGATCAGGATCTTGACATTCATGAAGAAAGATAACTATTTGGGGAATCAAGGAGGTTTCCAGAATTATAACTCTGGAAATTAGGGTTACAATTCTGGAAATGCAGGTCGGAGTTATGCTAGGGATAGTCAGTACGAAAGGCCAGCATTTAGAGATTAAGGAAACTGGAAAAATAGAGAGGGGTATAGGAATGATCGCAGTGGTGTATATGTACCCCAGGTAATAGAGACTGGGCGAATGTTAGTTCTAACGGGTCTAAGCTTGAGGACATGATGGCTAAGGTACTTCAGAAGGTTGAGTCAACTGATACATGGGTGAAAGAAATGAGAGGTGATTTCTCAAGCATGAGTCAGTTGGTGGACTCTCACACCACCTCCATTAAACAAATAGAGCAGCAGTTGGGCAAACTCTCAGCTTCACTAAATCAGAGAAAGAATGGATCACTACCAAGTGATACCATTCAAAATCCAAATAAGGATGGACATTGCATGGCCATTGCCACCAGGAGTGGTAAAGTTCTTTCTGACCCTATTTCTGCAGGTAGCAAGTATGAACAGGTCTTCGAGCAAGCTAGCAGAGAGGAGGATGAGAATATACAGGTAGATGAGCTGGGGGAGGATCAACAGGCTCAACCTAAAGTACAACCTTCGAGAGAAAAAGAGAAAGAGGTTCAGGAACACTTGCCCTTATAGCAGATTCCCAGGCCACCTCCTCATTTACCTTAAAGGCTCAAAAAGAAAGCTGAAGATGGAAGTTTATGAAATTCATCACCATGCTTAAACAAGTTTCAGTAAACATTCCATTGGTTGAAGCTCTAGAGCAGATGGCAGGATACACCAAGTTCATGAAAAACTTGGTCACCAAGAAGAGAGATGTAAGTCATGATTTCTCTAATGAGGTTCATCATTGCAGTGCCATGTCTACCAGATCTCTAGTGTAGAAAAAAGAGGATTCAGGTGCATTCACAATACCATGCACCAGTGGGTCAATAAAGTTTGCATAAGCTTTATGTGATCTAGGAGCTAGCATAAATCTGATGACTTTAGCCATTTATAAAAAGTTAGGTTTGGGAGTACCAAAACCTACAACAATGAGGTTGATGATGGCTGACAGGTCAGTAAAGAGGTCAGTGGGAATCCTGTGTGATGTACTGGTAAAGTTGGACACTTTCATTTTCCAGTTGATTTTGTGATTCTGGATTGCGAAGTGGATTTTGAGGTTCCCATCATCTTTGGAAGACCCTTCTTAGCCACGAGAAGAGCTTTAGTGGATATTGAGAGAGGAGAGTTGAAGTTAAGACTCAATAAAAATGAGGTAAGGTTCAATATTTGCAGGTCAATTAAACAACCACGAGATATGAATGTAATATCTGCAATAGAGAGGGTCGCTGATGAAGCCATGAGCGTACCTATAGAAGAGAGAATGGTTGTTGAAACATTAGCAGCAGTATTGATGAACTTTGATGTGGATTTCTGGTGTGACTATGTAGAGACCGTGAATGCCTTGCAGGGTATGGGAGCACATTTGTATGCTACAAAGAAATTGGGCTTGGACTTGAAAAACAGGCCAAGTCCTCCAGTTAAACCATCCATTGAGGAGCCACCAGTGTTAGTGCTGAAATAGTTACCCAATCACCTCAGGTTTGTATTCTTGGGTACTAATAACACTTTACCTGTGATTTTGGCTGTAGATTTGAACGAAGAGAAGGTACAAGAGGTGATCAAAGTGCTAAAAAGATACAAAAGAGCCATTGGATGGACCATTGCTGATATAATCGGGATACCTCTATGTATTTGCACGCATAGGACTCAGCTTGAGGAAGACTGCAGCCCGAGTATTGAACACCAACGGAGATTGAACCCACTTATGCAAGAGGTGGTTAAGAAAGAAATAATTAAATGGTTAGATGATGGGGTGGTCTACCCTATATCTGATAGCCACTAGGTCAGTCAAGTGTATTGTGTTCCTAAAATAGAAGGCATGACTGTGGTGGGAAATGCCAAGAATGAATTAGTCCCGTTGAGACCGGTCACTAGATGGAGAGTGTACATAGATTACAGGAATTGAACAAGTGGATATTGAGGGATCATTTCCCCATGCCGTTCATGGACCAGATGCTTGACAGGTAAATGATGGTACTGTTTCTTAGATAGATACTCTGGCTACAACCAGATATCAATTGCACCTGAAGATCAGGAAAAGACCACCTTCACAAGTCCTTATGGCACATTTGCGTTTAGACGCATGCCATTTGGACTATGTAATGCACCAGCCACATTTCAAAGGTGTATGATGTCCATCTTTTCAGACATGGTTGAGGAGACTCTAGAGGTATTTATGGATGACTTCTCTGTAGTAGGTGATACTTTTGATGACTGTTTATTGAATCTTAGCAGGGCTTTAAAGAGATGTGAGGAAGCCAACTTAGTGCTAAATTGAGAGAAGTACAACTTCATGGTAAAAGAGGGCATAGTCCTTGGACACAAGGTGTCACAGAAAGGAATTGAGGTCGACAAGGCTAAGATTGAGATGAATGAAAAATTACCTCCACCAATTTGTGTGAAGGGTGTTCGCAGCTTCCTAGGACATGCCAGATTCTATAGGCGTTTCATAAAATACTTCTCAAAAATTGTGCACCCCATGTGCAAGCTTTTAGAGAAGGAGGTGAAATGTGTCTTTGATGAGACATGCCGTAAAGCTTTTAAGTGCCTAAAAGAGAAACTAATTTCAGCACCAGTGATTATTGGCCCAGACTGGGCGGAGCCATTTGAAGTGATGTGTGATGCTAGTATTGCGTTAGGAGTTGTATTGGGACAAAAGAGAAACATGATGTTCCATCCGATTTACTATGCTAGTAAGTCGTTAAATAGGGCACAACGAAACTACACAGTGACTGAACAGGAACTATTGGCTGTAGTGTATGCTTTTGAAAAGTTCAGAGCTTATCTTCTGGGCACTAAAGTGATAGTTCACACAGTCTATGTTGCTTTGAGATATCTCATGGCAAAGTAAGATGTCAAGCCTAGGCTGATCCGATGGGTATTGCTTCTTCAAGAGTTTAACTTCAAAGTGAAAGACAGGAGAGGTTGTGAGAACCAGGTAGTTGATCACCTGTCTAGGCTGGAAGCTGCAAAGAAGGAAGAATTTGAGATCGAGATAGATGACACATTCCCGGATAAGTAGGGATTAGCTGTTACTCCTGACCTTATTCCTTGGTTTGCTGACTATGCTAATTTTCTGGTCACTGATTTAATGCCTGAGGGACTAACATATCAGGAAAGGAAAAGGTTCTTGCATTATGTAGACAAGTACTTTTGGGATGAACCATATCTGTACAGGGTGTGTGCTGACAATATATTTAGGCGATGTGTTTCGAAGCCAAAATATTACACATTTTGGAGGCTTGTCACTCGTCTCCAGTTGGTGGTCATCATAGTGGTGCTCGAGCAGCTCACAAGATACTTCAGTGTGGGTATTACTGGCCTACAATTCATCAAGATGCAGTGGATATAGTAAGGAGTTGTGATGTGTGCCAGCGGCAAGGAGCCATCTCTCGGCGCCATGAGTTACCCATGACACCTATTATGGAGGTGGAATTGTTTGATGTGTGGGGTATTGACTTCATGGGCCCCTTTGTGAGTTCATATGGGAAGAAATATATACTGTAGCTATGGATTATGTGTCCAAATGGGTTGAAGCTATTTCATTACCTGAGAATGATGGAAAGAGTGTCGCTAGGTTCTTGAAAAAGAACATCTTCTCAATGTTTGGAACACCCAGAGTTATTATCAGTGATGGTGGGTTTCACTTCTTCAACAAAGTCTTTAGTGCACTTCTTACCAAGTATGGAGTAAAACAACACAAGGTGGCAACAGCTTATCACCCACAGACGAGTGGTAAAGTGGAAGTTTCCAACAGGAAAATTAAAACGGTCTAGGCAAAGACAGTGAATGCCAACAGGACAGATTGGGCACGGAAGCTAGATGATGCCCTATTGGCATATCGGAAAGCTCTCAAGACACCTATTGGTATGTCTCCATATCAATTGGTGTTTGGAAAGGCGTGTCATCTGCTAGTTGAGCTTGAGCATAGTGCACTCTAGGCATTGAAGAAGATGAATCTAAATTGGAGCGAAATCGCAAACTTGAGTCTAGATCACATCAATGACTTCGATTTTCTTGACTTCAATATGAATTTGTGATGATTAATTGCTAAACTACTACTTAATTGGAGTGGGTAAGTCGAAATTGGAAATTTGTAGTTATTTTTGTGTGTTGGTCGATCACAGGGAGGTTAAATTTGTATGTCAGGTGGTGAAATTTAGGTTACTTAATTTAGTTGAATAAGTAGTAGGGTAGGGTTTCAATAATAAGACGATCCTGTATTTGTACAACAATGGGGATTAAGTGCAAAAATTTGAGGTTGAGAAGAAGGTGACTGACCTATTGCCTAGTGTAAGACTACGGCAGGTTATACGGACCGTGGAAGACATTACGGGTCGTGCAACTTGTCGTAGACCACACTTTAAAATCAACCAAGCCCTCTATGGTCCTCCGTTAAAGTTCACGGGTAGTATCACGGACCGTGGTTCATTCCATGGGCCGTGAAACCTTCCGGTAAGATCCCTTTGGTTAAATGGACAACAATTTCTTGTGCACTCTGATCCTATTTTAACTCCACGAGGGACATCATGGTCCTTGGTTTATACCACGGCTCGTTCAAGTGCTCGTAGAGTTCCCTTGTTTGTATTTTTTTTTTGGTATTTAGTTTTTGTTAGTTTTGTGATTCCATGGCCCTTCTCGATGATAGATTGGGTGACGACATTCTTAAGGCAAGGCGTCACGATGATATTACACAGGGGAAGTCTGAGTACCCGCTAGTTTGTCATTTTATTAATGATTATACTGAATTGGTGTTTTGTTTCTCAGGTACAATGGGTCCCAGAAGAAAGAATGCTAAAAAACTTGCTCCTGTCACCGCTTCACAATCAAAGGGTCATGACGACTCCGAAGTGAGTGGGTATGAGGTGCAAATAAATGTTACACCTGAAGATAACTCACCTCGGACTACTAGATCATTGGCTAAGAGAGCTATTCTCCAGGACTCTCCTCCTCAATCTGAAGAGAGAAGTAGTAGTTCCGAGAATGGGGAAAACTTGGGAAGTCAAACCGATACTGCTGCTGGTAACCAATCTGCAGATGACTCGGGGGACAGTGCTGAATCTGAAAATGGTTCTTAGGCCGACACAAGTACTTCTCCACCTAAGGCTACCATAGAAGTTGAAACTGGAGTACGATAGGAAATAGTTAATAGAGAGGATGAGGAGGAAATCACCGATGATGATACCATGGTGATGTATGGGAACGCTCAGGAACCTAACCATGTAGTGAGACCACAGCTGATTTCTTGTTATCGTTCCATGTGGACTGTCAACAGGTCTGAAGAGTTCTTCGACAATTGTATTGTAAATAAATTTGGGGGCTTCAAGAATCGAGCAATTATGCCTGAGACTAGGGTGGTGGTAGCTGATGTCAAAGCATTCTAAGACATCTATCAGATATTTCAGCTCCATCAGTTCGATTGGATGGACAATGCACCTGGAGAATACTCTAGCCACCTAACCAGAGAATTGTATTCCTCGTATGCAGCTACATTGATGAATTTTGCTGCAGATACAGAGACCACGAAGCGTGGACTGAAAAACATGGCTAGTACCTGGGGTCCACTGAACTCAATCATAGTTAGGGGCAAATCAATGGATATTTCTGAGGCGTTGATTAACAGAATGTTGTACGGCCCAAAATACTCTGCACCCATTTTAGTTGGCGTTTTCGAGGGCAAACATCATGAGGTCACCAGTAATGCTACAATGGAAGATTAGACTTCTAGAGAAAGGGTTTTACACTGGATTGCGAAGCGAATTGCCATAAATGGGGAAAATATAGGTTGGGTCACCACAACTCCAACACTTATCAGTAAAGCTTCGCTGTCTTTTCCGGTCAAGGTTTTGTGGGCTATTGTCCGAGTGCAATTGAGACCGACAACTAATGATAACACTTTATCACCTTCCCTGGCCTCGTTAGTAGCATGTCTTATGGTAGGTTACCCGGTCAATGCAGGATGGATAATTTAGTAGTCTTAGTTTTACGACCCTCTCTCGAGCAAGACAAAGACACTAAGATGAAATCGTATTTGCAACTACTATTCCATTAAGTTCATACAAAAATACTAAATGAAATCACATTTAAACAACAAATAAACCATCAACAAGCAAGACCCAACAAATAATCTAACCCATATTTACAAAATCACACTCCAAGAATTGAGGTTTTAGCTAGACATGTAAAAGAGATAAAACATTATACCAATATCAATTTCCATCAACTGGGTATGAAGAATTTAGTCTTAAAACACGTCAAGAGTGAAGAATCTTTGAGACCCACGACTAATTTCTTGGAGTTGAAACCCTTTGAATCTTCAAGGTCTTAGAACAAAGTCTCCAAAACCCTCTAAAACTTCGACTCTCTCAAAAACTGTAAAAAGTTTGAATAATAGAAGTCTGATTTTATACTAAGCTAGAAATTTAAAACAAGTATTTATAGTGTTTGAAAATTTGTGCTGCAGAGGACCATTCGGTGCAGTTAGTTGGGATCGCGAATGCACTTGGTGATCCGCCTTTTTGTCAATTTCTTCGCCTTTCTACTTTAGCCTTCAGCCTCTTCGCGTTTTGAGTTGTTGGGTGATATGGTACTTCTTCACGAAACTGCTCAGCAATGCGCCGACTGCTCTAGTTAATCGCCAACTTGATCTTTCCCTTAATAGATCAGCACACTGGAACAAAAGGCGATCTCCAGGTAGATCGGCGACTCGCCAACTAGGCTCGGCGATCTTCAGGCACTCATTTCTTTGATCTTTTCAACCGCCTTTTTCCTTCTTGCCAAGTAGTGTCCATGTTTTGCCTCAAACTACAAATACCTGAATCTTAAGGAGTTTCATCAGATATTGAGACAAAATATGCATTTGAGGACACTAACTCTATCAAAATATAGCCCTAAATGAGTCCAATTTGTGGACTCATCTACACCCCCAACTTAAACTTTTGCTTGTCCTCAAGTAAAACTCAAGTTCAACAGTTCAGAAGGGATGTCTCAAAAAGTCCTACACAAGACTCAACCATGAATGAACACAACAAGACTCAACTTACTCATGCAAGGATCAATTGTATACTCAAACACTCAAGTTGTGACACACCATTATAAAATATTCTCAAGCTCACTATACTTTCTTTAAATGCAAGTTCGAGCTCAACAAAGATATTCAAATGCACTCACACAAAGAGTGATTCCATATTCACACACAATGGCTTAATAATTTAAAGTTCTGAAATCAAATGTAATGCTCACTCTCACAAAGAAGAACACCATGCATGCTTTCACCCATAGGTTTGCTCGTATTTTCCAACCAACAATTGTTTTAGCTCACTCAAGATCAAAAGGTCTTTTCAAGGCTTGTAATGGTGCTGAGTGCAAAGGTATGGTCATTTAGGCTCGCTGACTTTCATCCTCGTGAAATGTGGTGTTTTCAACACTCTCTTTCCTCTTCTTTCATCATTTTCTTTATTGCTCATAAGTTATCCCATTATTCACTCTCTATGGATTGGTTGGAACCCCATTTCTTTTAACATTTCTCATAACTTTATATCACAACTTTTTTTTTTGTGTGGAGGGGTTCCATTTTTCTCAACACCATGGGTTAAAAGGAATTTTCTTGCACTTCTTGACTTGTCTTTTCTCTTCACCAAACCCCCAACTTAAGCTTTTGTCTAAGTTGGCTATTCAATCAACCACAAATCATGAGGATTATAGGTAATGGATTTAAGAAACGTCATGTTTTCATTAAGTTTCTTCCAAAGAAAGGTAAGGCTCAAGGGGTGTTCAAAAGAGGCTCACACACTCACAAGGTAGGCCATAAAAGAGGTATATGTCAAATTGGCTCACACTCTTCGAAGGTACCTAAGATCATATCAAGAGATAGCCTTACTTAGTTGACCAGACCAACGGGGAAAATTCTAGGTATTATCATGCATGGTTCAAAATAAGCTCATCACACAAGGCATCGACACCAAAGTAAAACAAAACTCCACACTTTCACTAGTGGTTAACGTTCATCACAAGATAGTCAATTTGATACTTGGCTAGTCACAACGAGATGCAAAGAGTTCACATATTATCTATGTAACTTCACTTGGTCTCATTATAGCCACACATTCATGTTCGTTCGATTATGAGCACTATTTGATTCATAAATATAGATCAAAACCGAAACTCAGATTTGCTAAAGAACAACCACATACGAGTACATACAGGAGGTGTCAATTTTTTTTATAAAGGGTCAAAAATCATTTGAAATTAAAATAAAAGGAGCCACAAACTCAAACACCCACATAGAGCAGCATAAAACACAATGACCAAAGTATCAACAAAACACGAACATCAATATTCACACAAAAGGTGGGCCTCACCCCACCACAAATAAAAACCATTTGTCCTCAAATGAAAATGAAGTAAAGCATCCAAAATTGAAGGAAAGTAAGACAGAGAGGGAGGTAAAGAAAGGATAATGTCTATGCAGTCTCTCTATCTATCTGTGCTTCAGTGCCCGGTGCAACAGTCTGTACTTGGGCATCAGTGCTCAGAATAACCTTAAAAGCAATAACTCGACTGTAGATAACTATGGAGGTCCCTGCAAGATCTGGCAAATCTCTAAATATGTTCTCCTCTTGTGCCCCAATCTGCTCCTCGTCGGTTTCAGCATCCGACTTGTCAACTGCAGACTCATCCTAGTGTCCATAGCTCAAAGGAATCTCTGAGGTCTCAGGAGCATCCATGTCATCAGCATCCTGCATCAATGAAGTGAAGTATGTAGACTTCAAATAGTCTACGTCCTTCATCAAATTTGATGCCTAGGCTCTCAAAGTTGTCACCTCAGATGCTTCCCCCTGTCTGATCTCATAAGCTATGACTATCGAAACCAACTCATCAAAAGAAGCTCGGAGGGGGGTCAGTGTGGCCGGAATAGAACTTTCAATCATCGCTGGGATGGATCTCTCCAATTGAGTAGCCCTTACATTAGCTGAATAGGCGAGATTCCCCATTTTCAGGATCATTGCATAAGTAATATTGACTGGCTAGGATGAGGTGGAGGTGCCCAGAACCTGTGAAGAACTAGAAGTGCCAAGAGTACCTGACGGCCTAGAGGCCATAGTAGGTGCAAACGCCTCTGTAGGTATAGAGTCAACATGCACCATTGGAGAAGTGTCTGTCGGTACTGCTCTTCTTCTATCCACCTCCTCTCGTGTACTCGTCCTCAATACCCCGGATGTCAGTGGAGGATAATGGAGTCACCTCAAGGTCTCTAGTGGCATTCCTAGGCACTCTAGCATGCTAGCACAACTCTGTGATGAGTAATGGAAATGGTAGCGAAGTCTGCCTCTGTTTAGCTCTCGTTTCTATCTCGTGCTCTATGATAAGACCCAAGTTGAGCCGCCTCTTTGACAAGATAGACCCCAAGAATATGTCACCTTAAAAATAAGCCCTTGGTCAGCAAGGCTCATGTCAACAACTCTATAAAATATAACTACTCCCACAAATCATATATTAAAAAGATCCAGGTAGTACATAAATATTATTTGGGTCATCAAGGAAACAATAATATCTAGGAAAATGTAAATGCTATGTGGGCTATTAAAGACACCTTGATCTCTATACAGAATCTAAGAAATGCTATGTATCAGGACAATAAACCAAACCTTTACCAATCTATAGCCAACCAACAAAATTGGCCAAAATGGACAATAACGTGGCTATAAAACCCAACACACTAGTCTACAAGCCTCTAAGAGTAGTAAAGCTTGGTCGGTACATAGCCCTAACCTAGCCAAAACTACAAACAAAAAATCCCAACAAACCTTTAAACTATGATGTTGGGGAGGTCTATCGAGTCCCATGTTGGGAACTACTAGCATGAATGCACTGCCCTCACGCAATGACGAGTCAGTACAAAATAGTGTATTGACTATAAAAGGAAACAGAAGAAATGAGTAGGTATAATAATTTACTAGAAGTAATTATCTAAGGAAATTAAGAATAAGGTAAGCGTACTGACATGCTATTGAATTTCAATATACAAAAATAATCAAACAAAAACCCATCCAAGTCCCCATAAGCTAGACATGTACTAACAACAAATAAGACAAGCTACGAAGGTCCCTATAAGCACAAAAAGGTGCCAAATCAATCTATATACCGCTATTGGTAGCCCATTGTCTGTGTAGAAAGTCACATAGCCCTCAAAGGCAACACTATAGCTTCATACGAAACACACAGTCATCTTAGGCAACAACATAGCCCTGTAGGCAGTTTATATCCATCTTAGGCATTCATATTTCCCCATAGGTAGCACATAGGCCTCTTTTTCTGTAACACCCCGAATCAGAATGAGGGTAAGAAAATAATTTTTAGGAGGTGTAGGAGCTAACCAACGGAGGCCAAGCACAACCTATGGATGGGACCACGCACTGCAGGTTTGGTCCGTGGATGGCACCCTAAAAAAGGGTTCAAAAGGTTTGACCTACGGCCTGAACAAATGGACCGTTGTTGGTACCATGGTCCGTGGTTGAGGGCCCGTGGTCCAGACCCCCCAAACCCATGTCTCTGATAAGAATGATGGTCGTGAAGGATGGTCGTTGTCCTATCCATGGTCCGTCAGTCGTGGTCGTGAGTAGTGGTCTGGCAGTTAAGTTTAGGGGCAGTTGAGTCTCTTCCTAATTATATATCCCTATACTATATGGCTTTACCCTTCACTAAGACCCCTATATAAGTGTTTCCAACCCCAAAATTTGTTCATTCATTTCAGTCTCTTCAAACTAACAAAAAAGAAGAACTCTCAAATATTTCTCTCTCTCTAGAAAGCTTAAAGAAGAAGGATTCAACCTAGGGTTTCAAGTCAAATCTCAATTCGTGCATTGAATATAGGCAATTGTCTTTGAGGTACAATAGTTTTCATCCATGGATTTGTTCCATTCATGGAGTTCCCAAGTTCTCCTATTTCGAAGTTAGAAATCCCGCATTGAGTTAGGATATTCTTCAATTGTCATGGGTTCTCTTGATTATTGATTTAAATGATTGAATTATATAATATGCATGAATTGATGAAATACTACGATTTTATGATGATTTTACCTTTGAAACCATGTAATCCCCATGTTTTTAAGATATGAGCATATGATGTGGGATTTTTATTATGAAGTAAGAGTTTTATGAAATTACACATATATTGATAGAGTCACATGAATTTAAGATGAAATTCATATCTAACCCATGTTTTCTAAATTATGATGATTGAATGTGGGTTCTGAACCTTGAAAGGTAAATTATGGAATTATGCATGTTCTGATGAAATCTATGCAAATGTTTTAAGGATGCTTTGAGAGTAAAGTATCAATGATGATATTTTTGTTATTATGTTGAAAAGATAGTTCTCATGTACACATGAAAGTATGATGTGAAAGTTTTTCTCACATAGTAATGATTCTAGGGTTAAAAGGTCTTCTCACCTAACTGAATCAAATATTAAGAGTTATCTTAATGCCTTAGCTTGGATTGGTTATTGAATGACACCTTTCTATGGATAGTGGCTTAGCTTGTATTGGCAAGATGATGTGCCCTTCCATGGATAATAAGAACAAGTAAGAAATGACTATTCCGTGGGATTTATATGTAGCACCTAGAGGATATTGAGATGGCGGCTCTCCCATTACTAGACGTTGGGTTTATGCAAGCAACATCGTTATCCCTTACCTATGTGCCCCAATAAGAAGATTTTCTAGATAGATATTAGCTAGTTGATCCACTTAAGATAAAAGCTCAAGGTCCTTGCTTTGGCAAGCCGGACAACCCTTTTCGGTGTAGGAGACACCGGGGATCATGTTATAGCTCACATGGTCTCTATGTAGGTTAAGGCTACTTCCCACAATAATAATGTACTAAGGTTATGATATATCGTGAGTTTACGGTATTTTTAATACATTTCACTTAAGATTTGTGTGGGTCTAGGGCCATTTTGTATTGGTTTTTATATGTTTTTATCATGTTTGCATGAAATAAGTTCAGATGCGGAAGTTGAGAGACCTAGCTGAAGAATGTGCAGAAAAGGGCATCTACGGAAGTGATTGACGGACTGTATGTCCAATCACGTTCCGTAGATGATGATCATAGATGGACAGGAAAGGCTTGAAGGAGATCAAGGAATTCTTGACCAAGTGTGGAACCACGGTTGCAAATGACAAACCATAGATCGACCTACGGGTCGTACTGCAGTTCCGTCAAATCAAACAGAGAGGGGGTTCCAGTACCTAATTTTCAAGATTGTAACTATGGAGCTATAGAGGAGGATCCACAGGCCATAGATCGATCCACGATCCGTACTGTTGGTCCGTTGATTGAAGCTGAGAAGTGGATATTTTGAAGTTGGAAAAAATGCCTAAGTCCTTAGTCACGGAAGGGATCTACCGACCATAGGTTAGTCCACAGTTCGTAGGTCAGTGTCATAGATTGAAAATGAGTCCTGAAACATTATTTCCTTATTTCATTTCCTTTTTAGTTTGGACTTGTTTTTCTATATATTAGGCATGTATACCTTATTTTTGGGGGTTAGACTTCATTACTTTTATTCTAGTTTTTACTTTGGAGATTAACTTGATAGTTTAGCGATTTTTTATTTCCTAAGTTCATTTTGTAGATTTTTACTTTGAAATTTAAGTTGAGATTCTGGGTTTGTTCTACTTATTACGTAAGTTCATGATTTCTTCATCTAAAAATATGAATTGTGTTGTTGCTACTATGGGTAACTAAATCCACAACTATGGTTGCGGGAACCATGAGCGATTAACAAAGTATGACTAGTAACTAAATAAATCTTGAATAGTGTTATTTCATGCATTGATAATTCTATCGTTTATAAGTCTTTTTAGCGGTTGCAAACATTAGAACTTGCCTTGTTGCTACTTGCCGGACCAACGAGGTAGTTAATAAGAAAATCATTATCAACATAGATTTAGTGTGATACTATATAATAGTCTAAAGTTGATTGTTGCGAGGGTGAAAACTAAGTCATACATCGATGTGATGTCTAATATGAGGTAACGGTAAGGGTTAGTAAATTATACACATGTAGCAGGACCAAGGTACGGGGTGAAATTCTCTAGTCGCCGGACCAAGGAATTAGAGATACCTAACTTATTACTTTGCCTGTAATACACTAGGAAAGGATTACTCTTACTAGGAGTACAACGTTATGAGGTTATGGGGAACACGTACACCCTAGTTTCTCTCTCATCTTGATTACAACAAAAGTTTGAATCATAATTACTAATTGTTCACATAACTTTCAAAAATTGTTTCACAAATCCCCCTCCCCCCCCTTTAATTATTTGTTTCGGAAGTATGTTGACTAAAATAATATAATTGTAAGTTAACTTTAAGTTTAAACCATATTCCTCGTGGGATCGACCTCATCCTCCAAGTTGGATTCTTTACTTGATAACGATCGCTTATACTTCTTTAGGGAGGTGTCATTTAAGCGTATCAAATTCTGGCGCCGCTGCCGGGGAATAAAGCTTTTAGATTAAGTTTAACTACATTATTGAACTTTAGTCCAATATTTCCTAATTTTACTTTTTTCTTTTTGTTGTTGATTCTCTCAGGTTCCTACTATAGTGTAAGCCAAGTACACAGAGCCAAGGTGAACCTCTTACTCCTTACGATCAATAATTGAACATAACTTTTTGAAGAATGAATAACCAAAAAGTCCCAATCAATCCTATTGGAGGAAATTTAGGTGATGGAGTTTGGTTGCAGCCTCAGAGGGTTAGTGATGAGAATAATCAAGTTCATGCTGAGAATCTACTAGGAGATGCATTGAGGGTACAAGATCCACCCAGACCAAGACTGCGTGATAACTATAGGGTCAACTTTAATGCCATTGAATCTGAAGAACCTCTTGTCCTACCCCCTCTACCTCTGGGGCATACATTTGTGGTGACTAGTAGTTTGATGCAGATGCTTACAACGAGGGGCTTGTTTGCCGGTTTGGAATCGGAAGATCCACATGGTCACGTAACCAAGCTAAGGAGTGTTTGCAAAAGTTGTGTGGGTCGACCAGAATTGGACATAGATGTCATTGAATTGTGAGTATTCCCTCTATCATTGACCGGCGATGCTGTTGTGTGGTTTAATGAGCTTCCTTATAACTCAATCTACACATGGGAAAACTTACTGAGGTGTTCTTGGCAAGATTTTTTCCTGTGTCAAAGAAGCTTAACCACAAAGATAAACTTAACAACTTTGTAGCAATATCGGGAGAATCTATGTGTACCTCTTTGGACAGTTTCACTGCTTTCATACGAAGTGTTCCAAATCACCGCATTGATGATGAATCGCTGAAGGAGTATTTTTACTGAGGTGAGGATGACAATAGTATGGCGGTGCGTGATACTATCTCTAGAGGTTTATATAGTGAGTGCACTTTTGAGCAGATTGTAGAGAAACTGCACAAGATTTCCTGAAACAATAAAGCATGGAGCACTAGAACGTCAGATACTGGGAGGAACACATTTGCCGTTCAAACTACAAACAACCAGTCTGCAGATGAGATTCGTGAGGAGATTGCTCAGATGAGCCAAATTGGGGTTGGTGTTGAAGCATCTGAGCGGAGGTGCGGAAAAGGTAAATGCTATTAATTATTTGACTAAAAATCCACCACCGGGTGAGGAATGTTACTATGAAAAGGATAACTATGCGGTAAATGATTAGACAAGGGGTTTCCTAGCCAATGCCCAAGGTTCCAATATGGATAATTGGTGCCAAAGTCAAGGAAACCAAGGTCGGAAGTATGGCAACTACAACTGAGAGGGTCAATATGTTCGGGATGGGAACTACAATCGCGACAACAACTACAACCGAAACAACCATGAAAACAGAAACGATTTTGTTGAAACTTGTGTCCCTTTTCAAAATTAGGAATCTGGTAATAGGGAAGCGGGAGGTAATATGTCACGTATTGAGGATATGATGCAGAAGATGATGAGAAGGTTTGATGCAACTAATGAGAATGTGAATGAGATGCAAAATGACTTGTCTGTTATTGGTCAAAAAGTTGATGCCCGTAGATTGTCAATCAAGCATCTTGAGCAGCATATGACTCAGTTGTCTACTATAGTGAATCCTCGTAAAGTAGGCACACTTCCTAGCAACACCATCTAGAATCCAAAGAACGATGGGCATTGTATGTCGGTCACTATTCGAGGGGGTTAGCGGACCATTGATCCACCAATGCCATCTGGGGTTAAAGTTGAGATTAGTAAAGATGATGATGTGATTTAGGTAAATGAAGAGCCTGCGAATGCAACAGGGAAAGAAGCGACGATAACTCATAAAGTTGTTCCCATTCCTAGACCACCACCTCCCTTCCCACAGAGGTTAGTGAAGAAGACTGAAGAAGGAAAATACCACAAGTTTATTAGTATGTTGAAGTAGCTTTCCATCAATGTGCCGTTGATAAAAGATTTGGAGCAAATGCCTGGGTATGCGATGTTTATGAAGGATTTGGTAGCTAAAAAGCGGGCCGTGAGTTTTTAACATGATGATAAGTTGCAACGTTGTAGTGGTATTGCTACTAGGTCCCTTGCACAGAAGAAGGAAGATCCCGGGCTTTCACGATTCCTTGTACCATTGGGTTGCTGCATTTTACAAAGGTGTTGTGCGATTTGGGTGCTAGTATCAATTTGATGCTATTGTCTATTTACAAGAAGTTGGGTTTAGGAGATCAAAAACCAACTGCGATGCGACTGCTTATGGATGATATAACTGTCAAGAAGTCCATTGGTGTGCTCCAAGATGTACTAGTGAAAGTGGAGTCTTTTATCTTTTCGACAGATTTTTTGATACTTGATTGTGATGTTGATTTTGAGGTTCCCATTATCCTGGGAGACCTTTCCTTGCCACTGGGGGCACCTTGGTTGATAGGGAGAAAGGGCAGATGAAGTTTTGACTGAACAATGAAGAGGCAACTTTCAATATCTGTAGGACCATGAAATAGAGTAGCGATCTCAAATCGGTATTTATGGTGACACATATTGTGGAGAATGGTTATGTGGTGCCTATTGAAGAGAGGTTGGGTGTTGATGTACTAGCAGTGGTAATGATGAACTTTGATGGTGATGGTATTGAAGACTATGATGAATTGGTTGCCACACTTCATAGGCTTGAATTCCGTCAAAACCAAAGAGATTGGAATTAGACATGAAGAATCGCGACTCTCCACCTGCTATACCGTCTATTGAGGAGGCACCAAAATTAGAGCTGAATGCGCTGCCATCACATTTGAGGTATATATTCTTTGGGAGAAATGGTACTTTACCGATCATCATTACGGCCGATTTGAATGTGGCACAAGTTGAGGCATTGGTTTCCGTGTTGAAGAGGTTCAAGTGAGCTATTGGGCGGACTGTTGCGGACATTATTGGGATTCCTCCTGGTATTTGTTCTCATAAAATTCAACTCAAGCCGGATCACAAGCGTAGTATTGAACACCAGAGAAGACTAAATCCGCCTATTCAAGAGGTAGTTAAGAAGGAAATCATCAAGTGGCTGGATGCTAGAGTTAATTATCCAATTGAATATAGCAGTTGGGTGTGTCATGTTCGGTGTGTGCCCAAGAAAGGTGGGATTACTATGGTACCTAATTAGAGAAATGAGCTTGTTCCGATGCGGCCTGTGACTGAATGGAGAGTCTGCATGGACTACCAAAAATTGAATGCTTGGACAAAAAAATGACTGTTTTCCTATGTCGTTCATGGATCAAATGTTGGACCGAGTTGCGGGTAAGGGTTGATATTGTTTCCTTGATGGTTATTCGGCCTACAATCAGATTTCTATAGCTCCGAAAGACCAAGAGAAGACCACCTTCACTTGCCCTTATGGGTCTTTTGCATTCAAACAAATGTCATTTGGGTTGTGCAATGCTAGAGAACCTTCCAGCATTGTGTGATGTTGATATTTTCTGATATGATGGAGGACACTATTGAGGTATTTATGGATGATTTCTCTGTGGTAGGTGTCTCTTTTGATCGTTGTTTTTACCATTGGCTGAGGTGCTTAAAGGTGTGAAGATTGTAATCTTGTGCTCAGTTGGGAGAAGTGCCACTTCATGGTGAAAGAAGGGATAGTTTTGGGTCATCGGATCTCTGAGAAGGGTATTGAGGTTGATAGAGCGAAAGTTGAGGTAATAGAAAAGCTTCCACCACCTATCTCTGTTAATGGTGTTAGAAGTTTTCTTAGGCATGCAGGTTTCTATAGGAGGTTCATGAAGGATTTCTCAAAAATTGCACATCCATTGTGCAAACTACTCGAAAATGAGTATAAATTTGATTTTGATGATGCTTGTCTGAGAGAATTTTAAGAGTTGAAGGAGAAGCTAGTTACTGCACCTATCATTATGTCATCAGATTGTGGACAACCGTTTGAGGTAATGTGTGATGCGATTGGAGTGGAGCTTGGCATGGTATTGGGACTGAGGCGAGAGAAGATTCTTCATCTTATTTATTATGCTAGCAAAGCTCTAAATGTGGCTGAAAAGAAATTTACAGTGAATAAATAAGAGCTTCTTGCGATGGTTTACGCATTCGAGAAATTTCGATCCTACTTTCTTGGTACTAAGGTCATTGTTCATACTGACCATTCTGCATTGAGTTATTTGATATGTAAGAAGGATGCAAAAATGAGGTTGATTAGACGGATGTTGTTGCTGCAGGAGTTTGATTTTGTGGTGAAAAATAGAAAGGGGATAGAAAATCAGATTGCCGATCACATGTTTAGATTGAAAGAAAAAGCTATGCTCAGGCTTGGTGATAGGGCTGAAATTAATGATGCTTTTCTAGATGAACATGTATTGGCTGCTTCTCATGATCTGATTCGTTGGTTCACAGACTTTTCTTACTACTTGGCAGGTGATCTAGTGCCATCTGATTTGTCTTTTTACCAAAAGAAAAAGTTTATGCCTGATGTGAAGAAGTTCTTTTGGGATGAGCCTTATTTGTATCATAGTTGTGCTGATGGGATTAATAATAGTTGTGTTCCCGTGGTCGAGATATTGAGTATACTACAGGAGTGCCATTCATCACCTGTCGGTGGGCATCATACTGGTATTCGGACTACGCCTAAGATTTTGCAGTGTGGGTATTACTAGCATACCATCCACCAAGATGCTCATGATTTGGCCAAGTCTTGCGACTGTTGCCAAAGAGAAAGAGGAGTTTCAAAGAGGGAAGAGCTTCCTATGAATCCTATATTTGTTATAGAGTTGTTTGATGTATGGGGCATTGATTTTATGGGTCCATTTGTGAGCTCACATGGATGATGTATATTCTTGTTGTAGTTGAATTTGTGTCAAAGTGGGTGGAAGCAATTGCGCTTTCCAACAATGAAGGTAAGAGTGTCACTGCATTCTTGGAAATTAATATCTTCTCCAGATTTGGTACAGCTAGGGAGATTATCAGTGATGGAGGTCCCCACT
Source organism: Solanum gracilifrons (assembly GCA_029582605.1). NCBI lineage: Eukaryota > Viridiplantae > Streptophyta > Magnoliopsida > Solanales > Solanaceae > Solanum > Solanum gracilifrons. The sequence continues at coordinate 87,043 of JAJOOH010001599.1, forward strand.
TTTGTAATAAGTTGTTCAAGGCGTTACTTGAGAAATATGGCCTCCGCCATAATGTAGCCACTCTTTACCATCTGCAGTCTAGTGGGCAGGTTGAGGTGTCCAACGGAGAGATCAAGCAGATTTCGGGAATGACAGTTAAAGCTAACAGAATGGATTGGTCAAGGAAGCTTGATGATGCTCTATGGGCGTATCGCACTGCATTCAAGACTCCCATAGGTAAGTTCCCCTACCAACTTGTCTATGGGAAGTCTTGCCATTTGCCGGTAGTTCTAGAGCATAGGACTATGTGGGCGATAAATAAGCTAAATTTGGATTGGGGCGCCGCATCAAATCATAGACTGAGTGACTTGAATGAGCTTGATGAGTTCCGCCTAAGAGCTTATGAAAGTTCAGCCTTGTACAAGCAGAAGATTAAGAATTATCATGATCAAAGGATTGAAAAGTGTGAATTTGTTATGGGAGATCTTGTGGTTCTATTCAACTTTAGGTTGCTCTTGTTTCTGGGCAAGCTCAAGTCCAAGTGGACCAGGCCATTCCTAGACAAGCAAGTGCTCCCACATGGAGCGGTGGAGCTTGAGAATAGTGAGGGAACAATGTTTAAGGTAAATAGGTAAAGGATCAAGATTTATTTAGGAAACGCGGAAAGTGTGCAAGAAGTTGTTGAGGCCTATTATCTTGATGAAGTCTGAGTAATCAAGAGGCCTACTTCGTGTTGCGACGTTAAATCAAGCGCTGCTCGGGAGGCAACCCAAGATGTACAATCTAGATAGGTGTTTTATTTTTATTTTAGTGTTGGCTAGATATAACATATGGTCCGTGTCTAAAAAGTGTCCAGAGAATGTAAAAAATAAAGGCCTAACGATTGCGACATGTGCACAGTTGTAAAGCAAAATCTGCTGAAAAAGGTCTGGTGCAGAGGTCTACGTACCCCATCGAGAGTCGGTAGTTCATTCCATGGACTGTGAATGGCGTCCGTAGATCCCAGTCAAGTTTTCTAAATTTTTTAAGTGAGAGAGTGATCTATGGATCCCATCTACGGACCGTAGGTCGACCCACGTACCGTAGATAGCGTTTCGTGGGTCCAAACCCTTGTTCTGCCTGACCTGACCCGGACCCCTCTTAAATAAAACCCCCAACTCTTTAAGCATTCCCCCAATTACCAAAATTCATCCCAAACCATTTTTAATGTTTTCTATCCCATAAATCCCTCAATATCACCTCCATATCCCTTAAATAATGTCCCCAACATTCCCAAATCACCTTTCTCCTTTCCCGAATCCTCTCATTCTCCATTTTTACAGTTCCGATATGCGGGTTTGGTGCAAAAGGCGATTAAAAAGGTTGTTGGAAGTTTAGAGTCATCACACAATCACCCTATTTCCTTGCTTGTAAGGTAATCGACTTCCCCTTCACTTTGAATTTCCGATTCATTGATGTTATAGAAAGTCAGGATTTGGGTCTTGACCTTGGGTAGTTGTTGTAAGAAAATGCATGCTAAACTAAAAGTATAAACACCATTGGGACGATAGATTGTGATTGTGTGTCTTCATATTGTGTAAAATCAGTGAAATAGCAGTCTAAATGGAAGTTTTGACTTAGCGTTCTTCATTTCGGATGCAATACCTGTTGAAAATTGAGTAAGTGGAACCCTTAGAATGACGAACTAGCAAAAATTGTGTTGAAATGCATGATTAAACTACGGTAAGTTGTCAAAATTTTGTTTCAAATTGCAGCATATCTGATTCCTGGCACAGATATGATCCACGAGACCTCGACTACTGATCGTAGATCAAGTCTGTGGTTTGTGGCACATAGCAACTCCACTAAATGTGGAACCACGGAGGTGGACTACGCTCCGTAGGTCAATCTACAGACTGTTCTGCACATCCAAGGTTCCCATTAGAGGCCACCTATTTGGGACATCTGATCTACGGAAGGGAACCATGGACCGTAGGTCAGCCTACAGACCGTAGATCCCCACCGTAGGTTGCCACTGAAGCCATTGTCTGAATTTTTTTGGTTTTTCGTTTTACTTCATTCTTCGTTCTAAAATGTTTACGAGTGTGTTATGGGTTTATTTTGGTTCTAATTATACATCCACAGGTACCATAGCTCCTAAAATACAAGTGACCTACACAAAGAGGGGAAAAACAAAATCTGTGGCGCCTACTTTTAGACTACTTGATAAAGACATGGATGCGTAGAACGATCCCACATATGTTCCACCGGCCACAAAGACATCCCCTACTGCTCTTCGGGCTACCCGAAAACAATCCCGGCAGGTGTGTCAACGACTAGTTCTGCTTCTAGCTCTGAGACTGGTTCGGTATCTGGCTCTGAGTCCGCCCCTTCTTTCGACTCTGGTTCTGGATCCGCCACCGGTGCAAGTTCACATGGCCGGGCTACCTCGTCTGATGAGCCTACTAGTTTTGGGGAAGTCCTAGTGCCTCCAAACACCGACCCTGCTCGAGTTCTAGAGGAACCCAATAGGTGGTGTGTTGAGGGTTAATGACAGATATACAGGGATACATCACTGTTGAATGAAAAAAGGGTAAAGGCCCATCAAATTACTGAGAAATGCAAAGTTCTCACGGGAAGCCTCCACACCAAAACCGACATCTACTGGCTCTATCAGAAATTCAAATGCAAGTAGATGGATTGAAGCCCTGGGACTTATAGTGAGAAGATTGTGAGGGAGTTTTATGCCTCCTATGCTGCCACACTTCGAGGGTCTATTGACAAGATGTTCAAACCCACAGCCTTGGACCCTCTCACTTCCACTCTAGTCCGGGGTGTTTCGTTGGACATATCGCTGGTCACCATCAACGGATTCTTCTACGGTCTGGGCACCAGGTGGGCACTCAACACCGACGAATTTGACTACCAGTGGGACATTGTGAGGAGTGGAGCGTTCCATCACAATGCAGAGCAGAGGGAGGCCACATTACATTGGTTGGCCAGGCATATTACTGTGGATAGAGAGCGTGCGGAGTGGGTCAGCTCACCGCGCTTGGGTATTCGGAAGGCCACCCTCAATTTGGTGGCCAAGTTCTTTTGGCTTTTGGTGCGACAAAAGGTATCGCCTACTAAGCTCAATAATGCGCTTACAGGGGATAGAGCAGTGATGGTTTCAGCCTTGGTAGCTGGGTTGGAGATTGACTTTACCCGCATGCTGTTTGAAGAGATCCATGAGACGGCATTCAGAACCACCACCACTTTACCCTTCCCATGTACGATCTTCCAGTTGTGCAGGGATTCTGGGGGGCCTATTTGGCATTGTGACACTTTGGTACAGGCGATAGGGACTCTTGATATCGGCCTTATTCGGGATGAGTCCAATATAGCTACCCCACGATGTGGTCCACAGATTGCGGTGTCGCCATTAGGAGAAGATTTACTAGATGATGTGGATCAGATGTAGGGTGATGACCCTGCCCCTCCAGCCCACAATGATGATGTCCTGACCTCCCCATCTCAGGCCTCTAGTCGGGCCCCTAGCTAGCCCAGATCCACCCCGCCTTCAGGAGATGTTGTTGTGCCCCTGGCTCAAGTTCAGAAATTGGAGGCTCAAATGACCACACTACTCCAACATGTGAGGCCATCGATGTAGCGGTCTATTGCAGAGTCTGAGGGTAGGATGGAGACTATAATGGACCTTGCCATTCATAAGCGCATGGACGCCTTCGAGTTGAGGGTCCTTGAGCAATCAACCCCTGTCAGATATCTCTCTTCTATCGGGATCGAGTTGGACTGTCTCTGGGCCGACCTTGATGCCTTTCTTGTCCCACCCACAACGGAGCCAAAGTATGCACCTACTGCATTGGATGATGATATCGTGCTTGATGCTTTATTCAGCTATGACATAGCACAACCCGAGCCCACCCATGCTCGATGGAAGAGGCACCACTATAGTCACATTTCTAATACCACTAAGGATGCTCGAGCGAGGAAGACGGAACGCCAGTAGAATGAGAAGGATAGAAGACTCCATTGTAGATGACGAGCTGCGCCAGCAGAGGGCTCGTGAGAGTGTTATTAGAGCCTCGAGTTTTGGGCCCACTACTGAGGCTGTAGATGTTGTGGGAGATGATGTGAGCACCACTGATGGTACGGTTAGAGTGATTGATAGCAGTACTGTGGGTGCTGTGACTAATAATGTGGGTACTACTGAGGGTTGCCCAAGTGTTGTTCCAGCGGGCTCCAGGAAATTGAACCCACCCGCTTGTTGATAGTTCTTCGGCACTATGCTCCATAGGTTTGCTTCAACCAATCTATTATTCTTTCTTTTTATGCATTGGGGACAATTACACCATATTTGTTTAGGGGCGGAGTAAATGAAATGTGAGTGATAGAGGGAAGTCTGAGTAACCCAACTCATAATCCTCTCTTGAGGTTTTCTTGCCTGTGTTTTTTTTTCTCCGAGAGACTATTTAATTTTTGTGGAACCGGCATGTGTTAGGATTGTATGTGTAGAAGCATGACAAAGAATGAAGCATGGTGGCATAATTGAGAATGAAAAATGATACCCGTCCAAATTTTGTGATATGTGCTAAAAGTTGTAGGCTAGAATGAGTTGAATATGTTGGCTCTAAGTATGACATGATAAAGAACCAACTTATTACATTACTTAAGCTAAAACTTGTACTGGGTACTCTGTTAATGAAACTATGTGCCAAGAGAGTGTGAGGATGGTTGATTTTTCAGATAGTTGTTATGCCAATCTAGAATTTGCCCAGTTAGTCCTGCTAAGATAATCTACTCTAGAGGCTAGGAAGTGATCATAGGGCCGTGTTCTAATAAGTCCACTAAATGTCTAAAAGAATCAAACCAAATGAAATGAATGTTCCCATTGATCCGAATGCTTTGGGCCTAAAATAGACCATTTTTTTCTAAAACCTTAACTCACCTTCCCATAATGTATTATTTTTGCCCCAGTCCCTCCACGGACATGTGCACCTCGATTTAGGCCAAAAGCCTAAGTTAAGGGTGGCTAATGCAAAAAGAGACCTTAGTCTTGGCCCTGATCCGACATCGGGTATTGTGCACCTCAACTAATGAAAAATCCATAAGTTGAGGGTTGCAATGAAAGAGGAAATCGAAAGAAAAATGGGTATGAAAAGAGTTTGGTGTTGAAAAAGAGAAAAGGAAAAGTGAGAAAAGGATGTGACTTTGTGCCAAAGAAGCAAAAGAAGGCGAATAAAAGTGTTGAAAAACAAAGAAAAAATAAAATGCAAGAAAAAAGAAGAAAGTGAAAAATAAAGGGCTACATAGTGGAAAGTCACATCCATGGTTGAAAAGAATCAAGGGAAAGAAGATAGAAAGGTAGGATGTTAATAATAGGGCAAAAAGAGGTAGAAAGCCCAATGTATTGTCAAGGAGGGCAAAAAGTCACCAAAAAAAAGAAACCAAATATACCACACCTGACCCTGAGCCTATGTTACAAGCCAAGAAAGTCCTATAGTGATCTTAGAAACTACTTTAGAGAGTCTAAGCAGTGGAAGTAAGGGCAAACATATGGTATTGAGCACTAATTATACTTGAAATTCCTTCTGAGTGTGAGTGTTGAATGAATCCACGTACTCAAAATCATATTCATTGTGTGAAAAAAGGATTTCATTTGAAGTAGAGGCACTAGTTACACTGTCAAAAAGTTGGTACCTTGGTAAGAGCAAAACAATGTATGTTGTGTGTTGATTGGTCGATCTTTGTCATATTTTGATCCGCATGAGTTAGCTTATTAAGTCTAAGAGAAAACATTTTCACTCAAAGAGAGAGTCGGGATAGAGAGCCATGTAATTGCTTGGGCTTGAATGCTTGCTTCTATACAAGTGTCGTTTAGAGTCTTAGTACGTCACTTGAGGACAAACAACAAATTTAAGTTGAGGGTGTTGATATACCCTGAGTTTAGGGTATTTTTAATAAATTTCACTTAAGATTTGTGTGTTTCTAGGGACATTTTGTATTGGTTTTTATATATTTTTATCGTGTTTGCAGGAAATAAGTTTAGATGCAGAAGTTGAGAGATACAACTGAAGAATGTGCAGAAAAGGGCATCTACGGATGTGATTGACGGACCGTAGGTCCAATCAGGTTCCGTACATGGTGATCATAGATGGACGGGCAAGGCTTGAAGGAGATTAGGGAATTCTTGACCAAGTGTGGAACAACGGTTGCAAACGACGGACCGTAGATTGACCTACGGGCCGTACTGCAGTTCCGCAAATCATTCAGAGAGGGGTTTCCAATCCTTGATTTTCAAGATTCTAAGTATGGAGCTACGGAGGAGGATCCATGGACCGTAGATCGATCCACGGTCCGTACTGTTTGTCTGTTGATTGAAGTTGAGAAGTGGAGATTTTGAAGTTAGAAAAAATGCCTAAGTCCTGAATCATGGAAGGGGCTTACGGACCATAAGTCAATCCATGGTCCGTAGGTCATTGTCATAGACCCAAACCGTGTCCTGAAATATTATTTCCTTATTTTGTTTCCTTTTCAGTTAGGACTTGTTTTTCTATATATAGGGCATGTAAACCTCATTTTTGGGGGTTATACTTCATTACTTTTATTCTAGTTTCTGGCTTTGGAGATTGACTTGCAATTTAAGAAATATTTTATTTCCTAAGTTCGTTTTGAAGATTTTAACTTTGAAATTTAAGTTGAGATTCTGGGTTTCTTCTACTTAATACTAAGTTCATGATTTCTTCATCAAAAAATATGAATTGTTTTCTTGCTACTATAGGTAAATAAATCCACAATTAGGGTTGTGGGATTCATGACCGATTAACAAAGTATGAATAGTAACTAAGTAATTCTTGAATAGTGTTATTGCATGCATTGATAATTCTTTCGTTTAGAAGTCTTTTTAGCGGTTGCAAACGTTAGAAATTGCCTTGTTGGTACTTTCTGAACCAAGGAGGTAGTTAAGAAGAAAATAATTATCAACATAGATTTAGTGTGATACTATCTAATAGTCTAATGTCGATTGGTGTGAGAGTGAAAACTAAGCCATACATTGATGTGATGTCTAATATGAGGTAACGGTAAGGGTTAGTAAATTATACACACGTAGCCGAACCAAGGTACGGGGTGAAAATCAGTAGTTGTCTGACCAAGGAATTAGAGATACCTAACTTATCACTTTGCATGTAATAAACTAGGAAAGGATTACTATTACTAGGAGTACCGCAATATGAGCTTATAAGGAACATGTACACCATAGTTTCTCTCTCATCTTGATAACAACAAAAGTTTGAATCTTGCTTACTAATTGTTCACATTACCTTTAGAATCTGTTTCACAAATCCCCCGCCCCTTTAATTATTTTTTTCGGAAGTACGTTGACTAAAAGAATATAATTGTAAGTTAAGTTTACGTATAAACCATATTCCTCGTGGGATCGACCCCAACCTCAAAGTTGGGTTCTTTACTTGATAACGATTGCTTATACTTCTTTAGGGAGGTATAATTTGAGCATATCGGGTTACTTTTAGAAGTATCTCACATGTGTTCAAAATCTTTAAGTGATGTTAGCTTGCGATGACCATGTTGTTTTGATTAATGTTTTCTAGCCCTTTTCTTATATCATGTTTTAGCTTGGGAAATTGCATGTCATGAAATGTCCATTTTAAGAATGATTTAATTGTTTTAAGCATAGCTATCATACTTTGTACATTATTTTGTACTTATGTATACTGTTGCCTATATTTCCCCAATGTAGGGTCCGACAGTCAGGTTTCTGAGTTTTGTGGCTAGTGGTTGATTACGAGGTTTCTAAGCTTTGGTGAGTCCTCATGATTCAAGGACACACTTTCATTGTTTCAGTTTCTTTCTTGTATTTCAATTTTAGACGTGATGAATAGGCTAGACCCAATTTCATTCGATTGTATTAGATGGCTATTGAGATAAGTGTTTCAGACTTCCACTTTTCTTCTATAATACTATTATACATGAAATTTGTTTTACTTCTTTTGTTCTATTTTTTTATGCTATGAAAGCTATGTGGCTTGTATTGCGTCTTTTGGAGTCCTATATACCATGTTACATCTATAGGGTACCCATGGGTTGTGACAAACTTGGTAAATAGAGAACAAGGTTTAGAATTGCCCTAGGATGTACCATAAGCCACATCGAGTAGACTCGTGTTCATGAGTGTGAAGCGCGCCACATTTATGAAAGAGAGGCTACAAGATATTTAGGAAACTCTACTTCTTTTATAACTCTAAAGTCGTGTGATAGAGTTTAACTCTATAAGGTCTCTCTCCTAATCATTATCTCATGCTCTACATGATATGGCTAGTTGAAGAACTTACGCTAGAAGGAATGTGAGGGAGAATACAAAACAAGAAGCTCCTCCCTAAACTCTTCAAGTTTCGGTTGATCCTTTAGCCGACAAAGTGACTAATGCAGAGTTTAGGGCTGCTTTTCAAGTGTTGGCTCAAGCTGTGATGGCCCATGCCAATAGGGAGGTTGAGGTTCATGTGAACCCAAATATGGGCACGGTGGTATCTATTGTGAGGGATTTCACTAGGATGAATCCTCTGGAGTTTCATGGTTCTAAGGTTGAGAAATATCCTCAAGAATTCATTGATGAGGTTTACAAGGTGTTGATGATCATAGGGGTGACACCGGTGGAAAAGGCGGAGTGGGCCTCTTATCAACTAAAGGGTGGTGCTCAAATTTAGTTCAACCAATGGAAAGAAGGGAGACCAAAAGATGTGGGTCCTTTTGATTGGGAGAAGTTTCAGGCTGCTTTTCTTGATAGGTTCTTTCCCCTTGAAATGAATAAAGTAAATGTTTTTGAGTTCATCAACCTTCGTCATGGAAGTATGAGTGGGAGGGAATATGTTGTTAAGTTCACACAACTATCTAAATATGCTCCAACAATGCTTGTCGATTCTAGGGCAAGGATTAGTAAGTTCTTTTCAGGTATGTTGAAAATGGTGGTTAAATAGTGTCGTACTATCATGCACATTAATGCCATTGACATCTCTCGTCTCATGGTTCATGCACAGTAGCTCGAAGAGGAGAAACTTAAGGAAAAGTCTATGGAGACAAAGAGGGCTAAAACCAGTGATAAATATTTCTCTTATGCATGGTCCAATGGACATGGTCATCCTAGGTTTTGACAATGTTTTTCTGGTCCAACTTCCTCCAATGCTCCTACAAAGTTCAACAAATATGGGGTATCTAACCCTAAGCCTCAAGGAGGGAATGGTAGTGGATCTTCATTGCCTATGTCTACTTGTGCAAAGTGTGGAATGAAGCAGGAGGGTAAGTTCCTAGCCGGCACAGATGGTTGCTTCACTTGCAGCAAAAATGGTCAGAAGATGAGGGATTGCTCGATGCTTACGGATAAAGGAAGAAAGGTCAAGCAAGCTCCTCCTAGTGGTTCGGGTTCCAATACTCCTAAGAATTACTGATTCTATGCACTTCAGACACATGGTGAACGAGAGGGTTCTCCGAATGTGGTTACCGGTATGTTGAAAGTCTTCCAACTTGATGTTTATGCTTTACTTGATCCCAGTGCTACCTTGTATTTTGTGACACGATATGTGGTTTGATGTTCTTACGAATGTGCAGTTAGATCCTTTTTCTGTCTCTAATTTTGTTGGTGATTCTGTTGTGGCTAAGAGGATCTATAGAAAGTGTCTCATTTCCTTATCCCATAGAGTTACTCTTATGATATGGTACATCTCTATAAACTAGATTTTGATGTTATCATTGGTATGGATTGGTTGCACTCATGTTATGCTTCTATTGATTATAGAACTCATGAAGTCATGTTTAAATTCCTGAATGGGCCTTTCCTAGAGTGGAAGGTGGGAGATTCTATGGCTAAGGGTCAGTTTGTTTCTTGTCTTAAAGCTAGAAAGATGATTTCTAAGGGTTGCCTTTACCATCTATTTAGGGTGAGGGATGTAGATTTTGAAACCCCTACTCTTGAGTCTGTCCTTTTTGTTAATGAGTTTCCAAAAGTATTCCTAGATGATTTACCCGATATCCCTCCCTAAAAGGAATTAGACTTCGATATCAACCTTTTACCCATATATGCAACCTATTTCTATTCCTCCTTAACAAATGACTATGGCAGAACTTAAGGAGTTGAAAGAACAATTGAAGGATTTGTTGAATAAGGGTTTCATTCGACCGAGTATCTCTCCATGGGGTGCTCCAGTTTTATTTGTTATAAAAAAAGATGGTTCTCTTCGTATGTGTATTGACTATCATTAGTTGAATAAGGTGACCATTAAGAACATGTATCCTCTTCCAAGAATAGATGATTTATTTGACCAACTTCAAAAAGCAAGTTATTTCTCTAAGATTGACCTTCGGTCGAGTTATCACCAATTGAGGGTGAAAGATGATGATATTAAAAAAATGGCTTATCAAAGTCGGTATGGTCATTATGAGTTTTTTGTTATGTCGTTTGGTTTGATTAATGCTCTGGTAGCGCTTATGGACTTGATAAATAGAGTGTTTAGACAATACCTTAACATGTTTGTGATTGTGTTCATTGATGATATATTGATTTACTCGATAAGTGAGGATGATCACATCAATCGGTTGAGGATCATGTTGCAAGTTCACAAGGGCCAACAACTCTTTGCAAAGTTCAGCAAAAGTGAGTTTTGGCTAAGTTCCGTAGCTTTTCTTAGTCACATTGTTTCAAGTAAGGCATTGAGGTAGATCCTAAGAAGATCGATGCGGTTAAGAGTTGTCCTAGACCTGTAACCCCTTCGGATATTAGGAGTTTCTTATGTTTGGACAAATACTATAGAAGGTTTGTTGAGAGATTCTCTTCAATTGCCTCTCCCTAGTCGGCTTTGACACAAAAGAAGGTTAAGTTCATCTAGTTCGAAGGATGTGAGAAGAGTTTTCAAGAGTTGAAGGATAAACTTACTTTCGCTCTGGTGTTGACTTTATCGGAAGGAACAAATGGTTTTCTGGTTTATTGTGATGCCTCTAGAATTAGGCTAGAGTGTGTTCTTATGCAAAATGGGAAATTTATTGCCTATGCCTCAAGGAAACTAAAGATTCATGAAAATAATTACCCTAACTATGTTCTTAAACTAGCGGCGGTTGTTTCTGCCTTAAAGATTTTGAGGCACTACTTGTATGGATTTTATGTGGATGTGTTTACCGACCACAAGAGTTTGAAATATATGTTTAGTCAGAAGGATCTAAATCTTCGCCAAAAAAGGTGGCTTAAGTTATTAAAAGAAAATGATATGAATGTTCTCTATCACCCCGGAAAGGCAAATATGGTGGTGTATGGTCTTAGTCGGTTATTCATGGGTAGTACTGCTCATATTGAAGAAGATAAGAAAGAGTTAGTTCAACGTATTCATAGATTGTCCCAATTCAGTGTTCAATTAGAGGATTCCACCCAGGGTGGTGTTATGGTGTGCAATTGCTCGAAATCATCTTTTTCGGCGGATGTGAAAGCCAAGCAAGGTCGGGATTCAATTTTGGTAGAGTTAAAAGAAGCAGTACTTAAGAAATCCGTTTAGGCTTTCTCCCAAGGGGGAGATGGTGCCTTAAATATCAAGGTCATTAATATGTTCCTAATGTAGATGACTTGAGGAAACATATCATGTTAGAAGCCCATAGTTCATGATATTCTATTCACCCTAGAGCCACCAAGATTTACCGTAATTTATGGGAGGTCTATTGGTGGAATGAGATGAAAAAGGATATTGTGGAATTTGTGAGTAAGTATCCGAATTGTCAACAAGTGAAAGTTGGGCATAAAAAACCGGGAGGTTTGTCCCATGATATTAACATTCCTGCTTGGAAGTGGAAAGATTTGGACTTGAATTTTATTGTTAGTTTTCCTCGCACCCGGCAACAACATGATTTGATTTGGGTTATAGTAGATCAGATGAAAAAATCAGTTCATTTTCTTTCCGTTAAGGTTTCTTACTCGAAAGAGGACTATGCTAAGTGGTACTTGAGAGAAATTGTAAGGTTAAATGGAGTGCCTTTGTCCATTATTTCTGATCTTGGTACCCAATTTACTTCTCAGTTTTGGAAATCTTTCCAAAAGGGTCTTGGTACTCGGGTTAAGATTAGTAGGACCTTTCGTACCCAAATTGTGGGCAAGCGGAGTGTACTATCCAAACTTTGGAAGACATGTTTAGAGCTTGTGTGATTGAATTTAAGGGTAACTGGGATGACCATTGTCATTGATTGAGTTTGCTTATAACAATAGATATCACTCGAGTATTGGTATGGCTCCATTTGAGGCATTGTATGGTAGGAGGTTTAGATCCTTTATAGGTTGGTTTGAGGTGGGTGAAGTTTCCCTAATAAGCCCCAAGCTTGTACATGAGGCCATAAAGAAAGTTCAAATTATTAGAGGAAGGTAGAAAATGGCTCAAAGTCGGCAAAAGTCATATGCCGATGTAAGAACAAGAGATCTTTAGTTTGATATTCATGATTCGGTTTACATAAAAATTTCACTCATGAGCGGTTTAATAAGGTTTGGTAAGAAAGGGAAGCTTAGTCCCCATTATGTAGGCCCATATCAGATTTTGACACGTTGTTGGGAAGGTTGCTTATGAACTAGATTTGCCAAATGAGTTGGCATCGGTGCACCCAGTTTTCCATGTCTCTATGTTGAAGAAATGTGTTTGTGATCCAACATCCATAGTTCCCTTAGAAGGTTTGGAAGTTAACGAGAATCTTTCTTATGAGGAAATTTGATTGAGATTTTAGACCGGCAAGTCAAGAAGTTGAGAAATAAAAAGTACCTTCCGTGAAAGTGTTGTGGAGGAATCAATTAGTTAAGGGTGCTATTTGGGAGGTCGGGGCCAATATGATGACCCGATACCCTCACCTCCTTCCTTGTACTCCTACTCTATCTTCAGGTCATGAGTTCCTGGTGGTTTGTCCTTTGTCTTGGAGTCATCTGTCTTAAATGTTCCCACGATTTCCTTACGATGCACGATTTATCAAAATTTCAAGTTTTGAGAAAATGAGTCAATTTCATTGATTTCTACATGTTTATGTGCATATGAGTATAGATTGCATGTAGACTACAAGATATGATATTGTGAGCATGTCTTTAGCTTGGAGTTGATGTTTCTTCCTCGGATATATGCACTTGAGTGTGTTTAAGCATGGAGTTGATGTTTCCTCCTTGGATATATGTATTGCATGCATGATAGGTTGTTTGATTTAAATCCACCCATCTGGTGATGTTTTAGTTGCACCCTAGCATGGAGTGAGTAGTTCCTTCTTGGTTATATGCATTTATATGAAGTTGCAGTGATGGTTGGGTTGTTAGTTCCTCTCCCACTCAGTCTGTACTAGCTTGAATTTCATTCGAGGATGAATGATTCCAATGGGGAGATATTGTAACACCCCGGATCCTAACTAGGGGAAGACAACATTTTTTAGAAGCTGCAGGAGCTAACCAATGAAGGCCACCCATAGCCCGTAGATGGGACCACGGACCATAGGTGGTCCGTGGATTGTACCCCAAAAAAGGCTTCAAAGGATTGGACCTACGGCTTGATCCAATGGACTGTTGGTGGCACCAAGGTGCGTGGTGGAGGGCCCGTAGTCCAGACTCCCAACCCCATGTCTCTAATACGAACAACAGTCGTGCAGGAGGGACCGTCGTCCTATCCACGGTCTGTCGGTTGTGGCCGTGAGTGGTGGCCTGGCAATTAAGTTTAGGGGCAGTTGGTTCTTTTCCTAAATATTTTTATCCAAAGGGTATGTCATTTTACCCTCTCTAAGACCCTTATATAATTGTTTCCAACCCCAAAATTTGGTCATTCTCTTCATACTCACAAAAAAAAAAGAATTCTCAAATATTTCTCTCTAGAAAGCTCGAAGAAGAGGGATTCAACCTAGGGTTTCAAGTCAAGTCTCAATTCCTCCATTTAAGATAAGAAATTGTCTTTGAGGTACAGTAGTTTTCATCCATGGATTCCTTCCATTCATAGAGTTCCCAAATTCTCCTATTTTCAAAGTAAGAGATCCCCAATTGAGTTAGTGTTTTCTTCAATTGTCATGGGTTCTCTTGATTATAGATTTAAATGATTTAGTTATGATATCTTATGCATGAATTGATGAAATACTATGATGTTATGATGATTCCCCCCTTCAACCAATGTAATCCCTATGTTTTCAAGTTATGAGCATATGATGTGGGATTTTGATTATAAAGAGAGAGTTTGATGAAATTAAACATGTATTGATAGTGTCACATGAATATATGATGAAATCCATATCTAACCCATGTTTTTCTAAATGTTGATAATTGAATGTGAGTTGTGAACCTTGAAAGGTAAATTATGGAATTATGCAGGTTCTTATGAAATCTATGCAAATGTTTTAAGGATGCTTTGAGAGTAAAGTATCAATGATTTTGTTGTTGTTGTGCTATTGAAAGGATTGTTCTCATATATACATGAAAGTATGATGTGAAATGTTTTCTCACATAGTAAGGATTTTAAGGTTGAAATGTTTTCTCACGTAATTGAATCAAAAATTAAGAGCTATCCTAATGCCTTATCTTGGATTGGTTATTGAATGATACCTTTCCATGGATAATGACTTAGCTTGGATTGACAAGATGGTGTTCCCTTCCATGGATAATAACAACAGGTAAGAAATGACTATTCCATGGGATATATGCTTAGCAACGATATGATATTGATATGGATTCTGTCCCGTTAGTAGAGGTCGGGTTTCTAGAAGCAATCTCCTTGTCCCTTACCTATTTTCCCCCATAGAACGATTGTCTAGATAGACTTTAGCTAGTGGATCCACTTAAGCTAGAAGTTCATGGTCCTTACCTTGGCAAGTAGGACAACCCTTTTTCTGGGTGGGAGAAAGCGGGGGATCATGTTATAGCTCACATGGTCTCTATGTCAGTTAAAGCTACTTACCACAATAATAATGAACTAAGGTTACTTCAAGAAGTATCTCATATGTGTTTAACAACTTTAAGTGATCTTAGCTTGCATTGACCATGTTTTTATGATTTATGTTTTCTAGCCCTTTTCTTATATCATGTTTTAGCTTGGGCAATTGCATGTCATGAAATGTTCTCTTTTAGCGTCATTTAAATGTTTTATGCATAGCTAGCTTGGTACATTATTTTGTACTAACACATACTTTTGCCTACATTTCCCCAAATGTAGGGTCCAACAGTCAGGTTTCTCAGTTTTGTGGCTAGTGGTTGATTATGAGGTTTTCGAACTTTGGTGAGTCCTCATGCTTCGAGGATGGACTTTCATTGTTTCAGTTTCATTCTTGTGTTTCAGTTTTGGACATAATGTATGGTCTAGGCCCAATTTCATTCGATTGTATTAGATGGCTATTGAGACAAAGTGTTTTAGACTTTCCCTTTTCTTCTATAAAACTATTAGACATGAAATGTTTTTTTACTTGTTTTGTTCTATTTCTTATGTTATGAATTCTATGTTTCTTGTATGGGGTCTTTTGGGATACTATATGCCATGTTGCATCGAGGGGTACCCCTCTGCTGTGACATTGACATCAATATAGCCTCATAGGCAACACATAGCCCTATTTGGCATCAATATTGCCCCGTATGCAATACGTAGACCTCTTTGGTATCAATATAGCCTCATAGTTAAGACATAGCCCTATTAGGCAACAACATAGTGCTCTTAGATAACAACATAGCCCTGTAGGCAGTTAATAGCTCGGCAGCTGACCACCAGATCTCCCTAAGGGAAATAACAAACAATTCAATAGACTAAAGATGAACAATTTATCTTTGAACAATCTATACGAATAGTCTCAAAGTTGTTCCTAACATAGGGACATTACTAATATATTACAAATCCTGACATTGAAGGTTTATAATTGTCATGACCCAAAGCATACTGTAGGTGTAACGTGGTGTATAGGACCCGGAGAGGCCCTACAAAAGCCACTTAGCATATATCATAGAAGAGAATAGAAAATTAAGAGAGTTTAAAAGACAATTTCAAAATATAAGAGTTGATAAAATGTAGAGGAAGTCGAGCATAGTCTCAAAACAATCTAGTACATCTAGAGTAATTGGGACGTAACCCATACATCGCATAAAATACTGAAAGTAAATACAATAAGAAATAATGGGCTCGGTCCTCAGAACATGAAGACTAACCAATCTTCAATATCTACTAAATGATCCCTAGCCACGGATATCCAAAACATGAGGGTCAGACCCTACATTTGGAAAGAATGTAGGCAAAAGTATGCATTAGTACAAAGACTGTAACAAGTATGATAGTATGATATCATGCTAAAAGGACTTGTCGTGACATGCAATGATCAAGCTAAATCATGAAATAAAAGGGTTAGAAAATGTAAATTATAAAACATGGTCAATGCAAGCTAAAATCTTTAAAACATTCGTGAGATACTTCTAGACGTAACCTTAGTTCATAATTGTGGGAGACTTGCCTTTAACCGACATTAAGACCATGTTAGCTATTAACATTGAATCCGGTGTCTACCCCACACTGAAAAGGGGTGTCCTACTTGCCAAGGTAAGACCATGAACTTCTAGCCTATGTGGATCCACTAGCTATTGTCTATCTATGCCAATTATCCTATAGGAGCACAAAGGTATGGGATAAGAAGATTGCTACTAGAAACTAGACTTCAACCTATGGGAGAGATTACATCTCAATATCCTCTTGGTGCTAAGCGTAAATCCTATAGAATAGTAATTATCTTAACTTGTCTTATCATTAAGAGGCATGGGTAATCACCACTTGCCTTATAATTCATGGAAGGAATATCAATTGGCCAATCCAAGCTAGGCTTCATTAGAATAGCTCCTAAATCTCGATTCAATGCTTAGTTGAGAATATCTTTAAACTATAAGAATCCTATGCGAGAAAACCCTTTCTCAATCATGATTTCATGTGTATGTTAGAAAGCCTTTCACAACAACAACATTAGCATGGATGATTTACTCTCAAAGTAACTTAAATCATGTTTCATCAATTTCATAAAGAATATGCATATCTTCATAAACGCATCTTTTATCATTCAAAAGCTTCATCATATGATCAATTATAGAAAACATGGATTTCACATGGGTTCAAGGGGATTAATCTCAGAGACATGCAATTTCTTCGATGTATTCATAAAAATACATAAAGTAATCAATAATATCATAATTGAAAGGAACCCATGAGATGGACTAAAAACCCTAACTTCCATTGGAGGAAAGGACTCTATAGGTGAATACTAACATACCTTAATACCAAGAGCTTACAATCAATGGTGAATTCAGATACTTGACCTTGAAACTCTAGTCTTCTTCTTCTTCATGCTTTTAGAGAGAAAAATATTTGGAGAAGAACTTTTATCAACTTTGCGAATTTTATAGAATGAATTCAATTAAGTAAATTTGGGGGTAAAATGTTTATATAGGTCCTCCAATAGAAGGTAAAAAGATATAGTATTGGATTAGAATAATGAGGAAATGACCCAAAATCCCCTTATTAAAATAACTGCCAACCTTACAAACAACCAGACCTACGGTTTGTAGGTCACACCTTGGACCATCTTGGTCGGCCATGGGTGGGATTAGAGACCACTAAATTTTGGACCCCCAATAACGGAACCATGTACGGTCTGTGGGTCACCTATGGGTAGTACACCTTATCCATGGTTCTTATGTTTTGATCCTAAAATTTATCTAAGTCTGGGACTTACCTACGAGACCTACCTACGACTTGTGCATCAAATAAGGGGCCGTCCTGGTTAACCATATGAAAATACTGAAACTTTGACATTTTGGAAAATTTGGACTGACCAATCATGGGTTTACCTACAGGTCGTGTATCAAACCAAGGGCCATATGTGGCTCTGTTAGTTCTAGCACTAGATCCTAAAAAGCTGCAAATTTTCATCTTTTTTGAATATAAAGTGTTACATTATATCCCCCTCTGGAACATTCGTCCACGAATGGGATTCAAGACACTCTAAGGAGGGTTGGAACTTAATGGAACAACCCAACATGAATACCATCACATAAATGTACATATTCAAGGAAACATTAACTCTAAGCTAAAGCATGTTCAAAACTTCATATCATGCAGTGTATATGTAACTCATACTCAAGTGCCTATAAACATGAAGAAATCAATCAAGTCAACTTTTTTTCTAAAATTTTAAGCATTTCATGAACTTGCATAAATGAGGAAATTATGAGAATCTCATAAACATATGACACCAAAAGAGTAAACTATGAGGAACTAAAAACTTCAAGCTAGAGTAGGGACGGAAGGAAAGAGGTGAGGATAACGGGACATCATATCGGCCTTGATCTCCCAAATAACACCCTCAACTAACTGATTCCTCTATAAAACCTTCATGGAAGCAACTTTAACTTCTTAACCTTCCAATCTAAAATCTCAATCAGAATTTTCTCATAAGAAAGATTCTTCTTAAATTCCAAACTTTCTAAGGGAACTATAGATGTCGGATCTCCAAAACATTTCTTCACTAAGGATACATGGAAGACTTGATGCATCGATGCCAAATAATTAGGCAATTCATGTTCATAAACCAGTTTGCTAATTCCCCTCAAAATCATGTATAGTCCTACATAGAGGTGACTAAGCTTCCCTTTTATCCCAAATCTCATTACACCCTTCATCGATGAAATTTTGAAGTAGACCCAATCATGTACATTAAACTCAAGATCTCTTCTTCTTACATCAGCATAGAACTTTTGTCATATTTAAGCCATTTTCAACCTTTCTATTATGAGCCGAACTTTCTCCATAGCCTCATGTACCAATTCAGGACCTATCAAGGCAACTTCACCCACTTCAAAAACAACGTATAGGAGATCTACACCTCCGACTGTATATAGAGTCTGAAATGGAGCGATGCCAATACTTGAGTGATAGCTATAGTTGTATGCAAACTCAATCAAAGGCAAGTGACCATCCTAATTACCTTTGAAGTCAATTACATATGCTATCAACATATTTTCCAAAGTTTTGATACTACACTTTGCTTGCCTATTAGTTTATGGATGAAAGGTGTACTAAGATTCACACGAGTACCTAGACTATTTTGGAAAGATTTCTAGCACATAGAATTTAATTGAGTACCACAATCGGATATAATGAATAGGGGCATTCCATGCAACCTAACAATTTCCCCGAAATACAACCTAGTACAGTTCTACACTGAATAAGAAACCTTGACGAGAACAAAATGAGCCGAGTTCATCATTTGATCTACAATAAGCCAAATCGAGTTATGTTGTCGTCGTGTGCGTGGTAAACCAACAATGAAGTCCATGTTCAAATCTTCCCACTTCCAAGTAGGAATGCTAATATCTTAAGATAAATCTCTCCTCTTTTCATGCTCAACTTTCACCTTTTGCCAATTAAGACACTTGATAAGGTTATGGACAACATAGATCACGTGAAATCTTTAAATGAGCTTGATGGAGACAAAATAAAGACATATAATGTGTTAAAGTTCCATCAAAGTGAAGAGAAGCAAAAAAGTGGCCATGTGTACAAATGGTCATCTCATGAATTCAAGACTTCACGAAAGAAGGCAACCAAACAAGGGCCTTATCTCATTAACGGTAAAATTGTCATAAAAGTGTTTCCTTATTTCCTTACTATAAATATTAGTCTTTATATTTTTGGAAGACTTAGAGTATGTTGAATCTTGAAATTGAATGATCTCAAATTGTATTTGCTAATTTATTGCTCGTTTAATTCTCTGAAAAAATTTAGTGAGTAATTAGTGGTTAACTTTTAGAATTGATAATAAACTTCTTCTAGCTTAATCGATCATCGAGTTACCCTATTTGTGGATTCAATTTGGTTTTCTTGTTTTCATTTTCGTTTGGGTTATTGTTGTTTGATCTGATTCTATTGAGAGGTGAAGGTATAAAGATCTTTGTTTCTAATAAATTTGATTAGATTTCGATAATTCCACATATGTTTTCTTATTTCTTTCAATTACCTCTTCCACCATTATCACTTGGTATCAAGAGCCTAGGTTTAGATTTGTTCTTACAAATCTAGTCTTGGTTTGCAAAAATACAAATCTGAATTTTTTTATTTTGTTTTGTTGTTTTTGACACTAGATCCTTGTACCCTAGTGTTTTTTTTGTCTAGGTTTCAAATTTCGTTCAATTTGGAGTTGTAGAAGTGAAGTTGCCACTGAATAGTTTAAAGCTTTTCAAATTTTGAAAGTGGGTCCTTTGATTTGGGACAAATTGGAGGTTAACAATTATTGGGCTTTGTTCTCTATGCTGAACAGAAGAAAATTCAAATTTTTGAGCCAATTCTTAGTTTATTTGAGTGTTTTGGGATTTAGTGTGTGTTCTTAGTATTCTAGGTGTTCTTGATACTTAAAGTTCTTCTTGACGAATAAGAAGAAAGAAAGTACATTTGATCTAATATTCTCAAGTCAAAGTTGGTCAAAGTATTTATTGGTCTGTCTACTTGTGGGAATTCAAAAAAAAAATTTAATATAAAAAAAAAATTTATTTCCACGTGGACAGACACGTTAGCAGTCAACAAAGTCAACTACCAACAGAGCAGCCACACAACAGCCACGTCAACTGACTGCCACAGAGAGAGATACAATTTTGTGATGAGCGCATGAGGTATAACTTCAGAGAGCAGGTTCTTTTGTTTTAGCCATAAAACTTGGCCAAGTATCGGAGTTTTTTTGCCCTAAAAAAAATTCCAACTGTCCAAATTCACTTCTTCTTCTTCTTCGAAACTTATTTTTCTTCTATTTCTCCACTATTTAACAATTAATTAACATCTTTAATTACTTGCTAACTATTTTTTAATCAGCAAGTCATTTCTTTGATCCTTTAAATTAAGTAACAACCAGTACTTCTTCTACTTTTGTTTCTTAGTTTGTTATGATTCAGAATCTTGTGGTGTTTGTTTCTTCTACTTTTCTCCTCTTAATTCATTGATAACCTTCTTGATTCAAGTCCGTTAATTTTTATTTTGTTGTCCTTCTTTCAAGAGTCAAAAGAATCCACTCCACCACAAAGGATATGTTACCTTGAATTGGTTGGCAAATCTAGTTCACTATCAATTTTGAGACGACGCCATAGTAGGTGAGTTGCAATTTCAAATAAAGAGTGATGTGACAATTTTGCTACTAACTTGTTTGTTAAGTTTTATAGGTATAATGGACGGATAATTATCATTTCGCAATCGAGATCCTTGTACGTTGAGCACAAATGAGTTGTTTGCTTCAATACAAGGAAATATTGACAAGGTCATTCAATTAGTCTTACAGATGGCTCCCGATGAGTTGGAAAGACTATTAAAGGTTACTACTCATCGTGATGAAGAACTTAATGAGTTGCACAACCAAGGTGAAAACACTTCATGTTATGAGCTACAAGGTAACAATGTTAATTCTTCAACTTCCTTAAGCTGAAAATTCATTGTGTGACTAGTAGCCAATTGAGTATAAATGATACCTTGATTTCGTGTGAGCTTAACGATTCTTTGCCACATAGTGATAATTTATTTGTTGAAAGTGTTCATACACTAATCGATCATATTGAGGACCAAAATGATTCTTCTTATAAGATCAATTTGTGTCCACCTAGTGTTGACACTTGTGCCTTGAGTGATATAACATTGTCGTGTAGTGCTTTGCCATGTTTTGATAATGTACATGTGAGAATTTTGATACACTAGTTGATCCTATTGATTACCAAATTTATTCTTCTAGTAAAGTCAATTTGTGTCCACCTAGTGTGTATACATGTTCTTTAAATGATCGTTCATTATCAAGTGATATTGGTGTTGATCAACTTGTGAGTAATAATCCCTTGTTTGATGTTGACAACACTAATGATGGTGAAATGCATAGTTGTGAGTCTTGGCATGATATAATTGTAATCCCTCTTGAAGGCTACCAAGGGATTGAGAATCCACTATGGTATAATGACACACTTTCCAAGGATGGAACTCTCTTTTTGGAAGATGATAGTATGTCTATTGGAGGGGTTAGTGATCAAAAGGAAGAGGATGTATGTTTTCCACTGAGACCTTCATTGTTGTGTGACCCTATTCTTGATCAAGGTGTTAATTCTTGTGGATCAAAGTGTGATACTATATGTGGGCACACCTTGGATGATGTTAATTTATGTAACACCTTTCTTTATTAAATGTTTGTATTTGATGATGCTCAGGCTTTTGAGTGGAGAATGTTGTTGGAGGATAAGAGTGTCAACCGAGTAAAAAAATGTGTACTTGATCCACGTTCATGGATTTCCTTTCCATTTGTCCCTGGTAATCCGTTGAATTATGTCACTTGTGTAGTGATGCTTCGTCAAGATGGCAAGAACAATTTCGATTAATTTTTCGGCATCTTTCCCTATGATGGAAATTCTTTATTGACAGTTTACAATCCACTTGAGGGACCTACGTTATGTATAGGGAAGGGTACTTTTCTAACCCCGTTTCTTTACTATCTCTTTTTGTATGATCTTGTTGATTATGCATCGTATGGAGGTAGGATTTATTTGTCAAGGGAAGGTGAAATTTATCTTAAATTCATCATGATGTCATTGTGCCTTCCATCTTGTGATATAAAGAGTGCTAGGATCCTTAAACCTAGTTGTGATCTTGGATATAGGAACACCTTAGATGGCCCCGATGTGCATGACACCTTTGTCTACTATCTCTTTGCATATGATGAGCCTCCTATTTTTCTTAAATGTGCATTGCATTTGGGTAGGTGTATCATTTAGGTCTATACTTGATTGTATGACACGATTATGTGGACCTAGCATCATTTTGACCCCAGTGAATGTTTGGGAGGATTTGAGCTTGTAAAAGTGTCATCATTTGGGTGGTATTATCATTTTTATGTAAAGAATAGCCAATTTATTTTCAAGAAGGGGAGGATGATAACGTCAAGGACAACATAGATCAGGTGAAATCTTTAGAGGAGCTTGATGGACACCAAATAAAGACATGTAATGTGTTAAAGGTCCATCAAAGTGAAGGCAAGCAAGAAAGTTTCCATGTGTACAAATGGCCATCTCATGAATTCAAAAATTCATAAAACAAGGCAACCAAACAAGGCCCTTATCTCATTAAGGGTAAAATTGTCAAAGAAGTGTTTCTTTATTTCCTTCCTATAAATGTTAGTAATTTTCTTTTTGGAAGACTTAGAGTATGTTGAATGTTGAAATTGAATGCTCTCAAATTATAGTTGCTGATTTAGTGTTCATTTAATTCCCTTAAGGAATTTAGTGAGTAATTAGTGGTTAACTCTTAGAATTGATAGTTAACTTTTTCTAGCTTAATTGATCATCGAGTTACCCTATTAGTTGATTCAATTTGGTTTTCTTGTTTTCGTTTGAGTTTGGGTTATTATTGTTTGATCGGATTCAATTGAGAGGTGAAGGTATACAGTCCTTTGTTGCTCATAAATTCGATTAGATTTCGATAATTCCACATATATTTTCCTATTTCTTTCAATGCCTCTTACTACATTATCAACATTTAGCCACAAATTCCACAATATCCTTCTTCATCCCATTCCACCAATAGATCTCCCACAAGTAATGGTAAATCTTGGTAGCCCTCGGGTGAATGAAATATCGAGAACTATAGGATTCTGATAAGATTCTCACACTGAAGTCATCAACATTAAGGACACAAAAATGACCTTGATATCTAAGCACACCATCTCTCCTTTAGGAGGAAGCCTCTATGGAATTTTTAAGCACTGCTTCCTTCAATTCAACCAAAATCGGATTGAGACCTTGATTGACTTTCACAGCTGCCACAAACGATAGTTCTGAACTAGTGTGAACCATAAACCACCTTTGGTAGAGTCAACCAACTGAACATCCAATCAAGCCAATCTATGAACATCTTGTACCAACTCCTTCTTATCATCCTCAATATGAGCGACACTACCGATCGACAACCGACTAAGAGCATCTTCCACCATATTTGCTTTGTCGTGATGATAGAGAACATTTATGTCGTAATTCTTTAATAACCCAAGCCACAATCTTTAGAGAAGATTTAGATCTTTCTATTTAAACACATATTGCAAACTTTTGTGGTCAGTAAAAACATCTACATGGATACCATCCAAGTAATGCCTCCAAATCTTGAAAGCAAACACAACCCCACTTGTTCAAGATCATATGTAGGGTTATTCTTTTCATGAATTTTAAGTTACCTTGAAGCATAGGAATAACTTTCCCATTTTTTATAAGGACACATCCTAACCCAATTATCAAGTCATCACAAAAATCAACAAATCCATCAGTTCCTTCCAGTAAAGTCAACACCGAAGCGGTAGTAAGTTTATCTTTCAATTCTTGGAAATTCATTTTGCATGCTTCCGGCCATATGAACTTAATCATTTTCTAGTCAATGGCATCATTGGAGAGGCAATCGAAGAAACTCCTTCAACAAACCTCCTAGAGTAACCATCCAAACCCAGAAACTTCTAATATCCAGAAGGGATAAAGGTCTAGGCCAACTCTTAACTGCGTCCTTCTTTTTAGGATCTACCTCAATAACCTTACCATAAACATTATGACCAAGAAAAGCAACGGACCTTAAAAAAAACTAACATTTGATAAATTTGCAAAGAGTTGTTGGTCCTTGAGGACTTGCAACACAATTCTAAAATGATCGGTATGCTCGTCTTCACTTTTTAAATAGATCAATATATCATCAATGAAAATAATCACAAACATACCAATGTATTGTCTAAACACCTAATTCATCAAATCCATAAATGTAGCCGTAGTGTAGTAAAACCAAACGACATTACCAAAAACTACTAATGACCATACCAAGTTCAAAAATCTATCATCAAAATGTCATCTTTTTTCACCCACAATTGGTGATAACCCAATTAGATGTCAATCTTAGAGAAATAATTTACCCTTTGAAGTTGATCAAACAAATCATCTATCGTTGGGAGAGGATATTTATTCTTAAGGGTAAACTTGTTTGATTGCCAGTAGTCAATACACATATGAAGTGAACCATCCTTATTTCTAGCAAACAAAACTTGAGCATCCCATGGGGAAATACTCGGTTGGATGAAGCCCTTATCCAACAAATCTTTCAATTGCCCCTTTAATTCCTTAAGTTCTACTAGAGCCATACGGTAAGGAGGAATAGAGATAGGTTGCGTACCTAGGTGAAGGTCAATAGCGAAGTCTATTTCCCTTTCGAGAGCAACACCTGGTAGATCATGAGGAAACACTTCTGGAAACTCATTAACAACGAGGACTGACTCAAATGTAGGGGCTTCAAAATCCATATCCCTAACCTGATTCGTATAGAATATGCAACCCTTAGAGATCATCTTTCTAGCTTTTAGAAAAGAAACAAATTGACTCTTAGGCATATAGTTTCCCCCTTTCCATGCTAGGATGGGTTCATTTTGAAACTAAAACTTCACTACGCGGGTTCTACAATCAATAGAAACATAAGATGATTGCAACCAATCAATACCGAGGATAACATCAAAATCTAATATAGCAAGCTCTACAAGATCATCATTAGTGACTCTATGGGATAAGGAGATGAGACACTTTCTATAGACTATCTTAGCCACAATAGAATAACCAATTGGAGTAAAGATAGAAAAGGTATCTAACAACACATCCGGAATAATATCAAACCTCATAACCATATATGGTGTCACAAAAGGCAAGGTAGCACTTAGACAAGTAAAGCATAAACATCAAGTTGGAAAACATTCAACATACTGGTAACCACATCGGGAGAACCCTCTTGCTCATAATGAGTCTGAAGTGCATAGAATCGGTTTTTCTTTGGAGCACTTGAACCCAAACCATTATGGGGAGCTTCCTTACCTTCTCTACCATTAGGAATAAGCACTGCACAATCCCTTATTTTATGACCACTCTCACAAAAAACGAAGCAACCATCTATGCCGGCTAAGCACTTACCCCCATGCTTCTTTCCACACCTATCACATGTAGACAATGAAGATCCACCACCATTCCCTCCTTGAGGCTTAGGGTTAGACACCCTATCTTTGTTGAACTTAGGAGAAGCATTGGAGGAACCTTGACCGCTAAAACATTGTCGAAACATAGAACGACCATGCCTCCCAGACCTTGAGAGTCAAATGTAACGATCATTGGTTTTTGCCCTCTTTGTCTCCCTAGACCTTTCCTTAAGTTTCTCCTCATAAATTTGTTGAGCATGAACCATGAGACAAGAAATGTCCATATCATTGATAAGTACTACAGTACGACATTTCTGAACCTCCATTTCGGACACACCCAAAACAAACTTACTCATACTTACCCTAGGATCAAAAATCATACAGGGAGCATATCAAGACAATTGTGTTAACTTGAAAGGATTTTCCTTCACACTCATATTTCCTTGACGAAGGTTGATGAATTCAAGAACCTTTTTCTCCCTCATCTCAATGGGAAAGAACCTATCAAAGAAAGCAACCTTAACTGTTTCCCAATTGAGAGGACCTGCATCATCCACCCTCTCACCTTTCCATTAGTTGAACCATATTTGAGAAACACCCATAGGTTGATAAGCGGAAAATTTTGCTTTTTCCACCGGTATCACTCCCATGATCATCAACACCTTATAAACCTCATCAATAAGCTCTTGAGGATCCATTTTGATTATAATATAAATTAAACCTCATTCGATACTAGGTGAAGACAATCGTTAAGTAATATAAACCCAACAAGAGAGTTGAGGTCTATCCCACTAGGAGCAATTTTGTTTTTAATTGGAGTATGAAGTTAAAACAGTGATTTTAGTAACTGAAGGAAAAGAAATTATCGAAAACTAGTAATAAAATTAGAAGGGTGACATAAATGTCGAGGTAAAGGAAGTTAAATCACAAGGCAATCTGAACAATTAATCAACAGTATTCAAATAGCAGAAAGATTCTTGGGGGATTGACCAATAAATTGCTAAACTCAACTCAATGGTTATGAATTATTAACCAAAAGTGCTAACTCTCCGTGCATAAGCTGAACTTTAGATGAGGCACTTTTCTCCTGAACAACCACCTCGTCTCAATTGATTTCTCTCGAACCTCAATGTGCTAGACATAAAGACCAGCCCACAACCTCACTACATCCACTCTCTCGAGCTGGATACATAGAATGAGTCTTAGGCTTCACTCTCTTGAGTTGAGTCCATCATTACCCACTAACTATGAGTTCCAACTTATTACTTTAGCTTTACACTTCTCTCTAAAGCGAGCATAAAACACTAAACTATGTTGAAATAAACATAAAGTAGAGTAGTTAAACCACAGTGATAGGTAAGACCCACATCGAATTAACACTAAAATTGATAATAACTAACACCCATCATGTCAAATTCAAAAATTAATCACATTGTCAAACCCCAAAGATTCAGGTTTTAGCTAATCATCATGCAAGAAATAAATTCAGTACCTATTACATGTTCCGTAGCTGGGTATTGAAAATCAAAGTTCTAAAATGAATAATATATTTCCTGTTATAAGAATAGTGTTTTTGTTCTCTCTATTGCGTTCCACAATGACTTGATGCCTTCTCTCTCTTCGAATGATTAATTTATACTGATTTTCCTCAATCAGGCACTGTAACTGTAGGAGATCTAGATCTGGATTGCCGATCACTTTTATGATGCACCCTTTAGTCCTTTAGCTCGCCGACTCACTTTCATCTTGGTTTCAATCAGTGCATTCGGCGATACGATCTTCCTTCGACAATGAAATCGATGATTCACCTATATGGAACATTGTTTGCCCAAGTTTTTCTCAGTTCAGGCATAGTGTACTGTAAAATTAGGTGTTCTAGGGGAATTTGGTGATTCGCCGAGTGTTCTTGGCAATCGTCAAGCTTGCTTTTCTTCTCTTCTTCAGCTTATGTTGTTCCTTTTTGCCTGTGTCCTTGCTTTGCTCCTCTATCCACATACTTGAAAATAAAGGTTATATCATCAGTTTAAGGTAGAAATAAAGCATTTGAGGTCACTAAATCTATATAAACAGAGCCCCAAATGAGTCCTAATGTATGACTCATCAACACCTCCAACATAAACTTTTGCTTGTCCTCAAGTAAAGTTCAAGATGAGTAGTTCTAAAAGGATGTCTCAAATAGTGCTGCATAAAACTCAACATGAATGCACAAAACAAGGTTCAACTTACTCATGCAATGATCAATTGTGTACTCAAAGATTCAACCTGTGACTCACCATTATCAAAGATGCTCAAGTTCACAATACTTGCTTCAAATGCAAGTGCAAGCTCAACAAACGTACTCAAATGCCCTCATAATAAAAATGATTCCCCATTCACACAAAGTTTTTCAACAATTTATAGCTCCGAAATAACATATGACTCTCACACTCACAAAGATGAACACCTGCATGACTTCACCCATAGTTTTGCCCATAATTTCCAATCAGCATTCGTTTCAGCTCACCAAAGTTAACAAAAGTCTTTTCACAGCTTGTAATGGGGTTGAGTGTAAAGGTATGGTCATTTAGGCTCACTGGCTGCTACCTTCATGAAGTGTGGCCTGAAAATCACTTTCCTCGTTTTCTTTAAAATTTCAAACATGCTCATAATCCACCCTATTATTTAACTTCATATGAATTACCGGACACCCAATTCTTTTGCATTTTTCATTTTATTTCACAACTTTTTCATTCAATTTCTTTGCTTCTATTATTTTTTTTACATGGAGGGGTTCCATCTATTTCAAAACCATTATCAAAGGGGGATTTCTCATAATTCTTGATTTTCCTTCTCTTTTCACCACACCCCTAACTTAGGCTTTTGGCCTATGTTGGCTATTCCAACAAATCGCACTTTATGAAAGTGATGAGTAAATGGATAAAGAGGGATCACAATTGTTCAAGTTTATTCTAAGAAAAGGATAAGGCTCAAGATGGTTGAAACAAGGTTCACGCATGTCAGAAGGTTGGCAACAAAAGAGGTATATTGTCAAATTGTTTAACTCTTTAAAATTGTTGCCTAAGATCATTTCAAGTGCTTGCATCACTTAGTCAACCGGAACAATGGGGCAAATTCTAGGTATCATCACACACAATGTTCAAGGTAATCTCATCACATAAGGCATTGGAACCAATATTAAACAAGATTACAAACTTTCTATCTAATGTGCAATACTCATCATAAGAGACTCATTAAATAATCGGCTAGTCAAAATGGGATGCTAAAAGTTCACACATTGTCTATGTAACTTCATTTTGCCTCATCGTAGCCACACATTCATTCGTTCAATTAAGAGTACTATTCTAGTCATCGGTATTGATCACAACCGATACTCGTATTATTTTTTGAGAGAACAAAACACTTAACAACATGACTCCTACCATCCCCACCAAAAGCATCAAACATTGTCCTCAATATGAGCAGAGAACAAACATTAACAAAAATAAAGATAAAATACTGGCACTCAAACAGACAGAGTAAGGTGACAAGGAATCTTCTCTAGGCGCCCATTTGGCGATAGCTTGCTGCAGTTGCCGAGCTATTTGGTGAATCGCCAAGTTGTCTGCAGCTCACCGAATTTTCTAATATGTAACCATTCCATTTTGGGGAAGGAAAGCGGACAAGAGAAAGTCTGCTGAATAACATTTGCTCATCGCCTAACAGATGTGAATCCTCGCTGAAAGATCCAAAACTACAGTCTATCAGGGCTGGTGCAAAAAGGTGAAGAGAGTCGGGTTGCCCAATAAACTCAGCGAATCACTGAGTGGTGCATGTATCCCGCCTAATGTTACAATGTCTCATCCCACTGTTGACGCCAGAAAGGCTATCAACTTCGGGATCACCGAACTTACTCAGTGAACCTCCGAAGGAATCTTAGCCTCACAAAATCACCTACCCCTGCACATTCAACACACATTATTCAAATCAACTAACACCTGGGTTGTCTCCCAAGAAGAACCTTATTTAACGTCGTGGAATAACGTGGAAATGCTTTCAAGAATCTTCCAAGTACAACACTTCAATCACTGATATTTCGTGGAATTCTCAAAAGTATAACTTCAAGTGTTGCCCATTCACGTTGAAAGTAGGTACCTCTTTACCTTCGACTTCAATGGCTCCATTTTTTAACACCTGTGTTACTTTAAATGGGCCTGCCCATTTTGATTTCAACTTTCCCAGAAAGAGTCTTAGCTGAAAAATTATATAGCAACACCCAATCTCCAACTCGGAACTCCTTCCTAAGGATTTTAGAATCATGCCACTTCTTTATTTTTACCTTGTACAGAGCGGAACTTTCATATGCCCCAAACCTAAATTAATCCAATTCATTTAGTTGATCTACTAATATGGAGACAGACCAATTAGTGTCTTGTAGGCAGTGTGATATACTCACAGATCATCATCTAGCATTTGAGACCAATCAGTCCTATTTACATATACAGCCTTAGCAAAGATACTCTTGTTCTCCCATTTCAAAACTTCCACTTGGCCGCTCGTTTGAGGATGATATGGTGTTGCTACTTTATGTCGCACCCCGTATTTTCTCAATGCGGATGCAAAAAGCCTGTTATAAAAATGGGATCCACAATCACTAATAATAGCCTGAGGAGAGTCAAACCTAGCAAAGATATAGCGTTTTAGGAACTGAACAATACTTTTTCGTTCATTTTTTGGTAGTGCTACAAGTTCTACCCATTTAGTAACATAATCTACTCCCACCAAAATGTACTTCTTACCAAAAAAACTCATAAATATACCCATGAAATCTATTCCCCAAACATCAAATAACTCAACCTCCAGAATAGGTTTGAGAGGCAGCTCAAGTCTTCTGGACACTCTACATTGTTTTTAACATTATATGTAATTTTAAAAAAATTCATGAGCATCTTTGTACACGGATGGCAAGTAGTAACCACTTTGAAGAATTTTAGCGGCTGTACGCACTCCGCTATGATGACCATCAACCGGTGAAGCATGACAAGCATGGAGAATTTCATTGAATTCCTCTTCAGGCACACATCTCTTAATAATATGGTCTGCACACTCTCTGAATAAGTACGGTTCATCCCAAAAGTATTTCTTTACATCGAACAAGAACCTCTTTTGTTGATAGAAGTTCAGTTCATCCGGTATCAATCCACGTGCTACATAGTTGGCAAAATCAGCATACCAAGGAGTTTGTTGTAGAGTTACCTTGAATACATGTTCATCGAGAAAGGCATCATATATGTCTACCTCCAGCTCGTCATTCTCCTTGCCTTCTAACCTTGATAAGTGGTCAGCCATCTGATTTTCACAACTTCTTCTACCTTTGACTTCATTGTCAAATTCTTGCAATAATAGCACCCACCTTATGAATCTTGGCTTGGCATCTTTCTTTGCCATCAAACTACATAGAACAGCGTGATCAGTGTGAACAACCACTTTGGTGCCTAGCAAGTATGTCCAAAATATCTCAAATGCATATACTACCGCAAGTAATTCTTGCTCCGTAACTGTATAGTTACACCGAGCAATATTAAGGGGTTTACTTGCATAGTAAA
Source organism: Solanum gracilifrons (assembly GCA_029582605.1). Classification (NCBI taxonomy): domain Eukaryota; kingdom Viridiplantae; phylum Streptophyta; class Magnoliopsida; order Solanales; family Solanaceae; genus Solanum; species Solanum gracilifrons. The sequence continues at coordinate 118,590 of JAJOOH010001599.1, forward strand.
TGGGATGTAATAGCTTGTTGCATTTTTGCCCCAACACGACACCTAATGCCGTACCACTTGCATCACACATCACTTCGAAGGGTGCGGACCAATCCAGACTAATGATAATTGCGGTAGAGATCAATTTTTCTTTTAAGTGCTTAAAGGCTACCAAACATGCATCATTAAAGTTGAATTTTACTTCCTTCTCCAAAAGTTTGCACAAAGGGTGTGCAATTTTTGAAAAGTCTTTGATGAAACTCCGGTAAAAACTAGCATGCCCCCAGAAACTACCAATATCTTTCATCGAGATTGGTGGTGGTAACTTTCAGTTACTTAAATTTTTGCCTTATCAACTTCCAGCCCTTTTTGTGACACTTTGTGACCAAGGATTATACCTTCCCTAACCATAAAGTGGCATTTCTCCCAATTTAGGACCAAATTTGTTTCCACACATCTTTGTAGGACCTGCCCCAAGTGTGCCAAACATGCTTCAAAAGTATCACCCACAGCTGAGAAGTCGTCCATAAAGACTTCCATTGAATCTTATACCATATCAGTGAAAATAGATAGCATGCAACATTGAAACGTTGCTGGAGCATTACACAACACGTATGGCATCCTTTTGAAATCAAAACTTACATATGGACACGTGAAAATGTTTTTATCTTGGTCTTCCGGAGTAATAGAGATTTGATTATATGTAGAATACCCATCCAAAAAGAAATACCATCCTCTCTCTAAAAGCCGATCAAGCATCTGATCCATAAAAGGCATGGGAAAGTGATATTTTTCAGTCCAAGAGTTTAACTTCCGGTAATCCATGCATACTTGCCATCCGGTTACCGATCTCATAGAAACCAACTCCACTTTTCATTTGGGACAACTGTGATGCCTCTTTTTTTTGGTACACATTGTACCAGACTCACCCATTTGCTATCCGCAATCGGGAAGATCACACATGCGTCCAACCACTTTATTATCTCCATTTTTACCACCTCTTGCATTGGTGGGTTCAATCTCCTTCGATGTTCGACACTCAGTTTACACTCACTATCAAGTTGAATTTTGTGAGTGCAAATGTCGGGTGGAATGTCCACAATGCCAGTGATAGTCTACCCAATGTCCTTGATGTATCTTCTCAACACTTTAAGAAAAACTTCACTTTCCATTCAAGCAAGTCAGCTGCAATGATTACAGGTAAGGTGTTATTTTACCCCAAGAATGCATATCGAAGATTAGTGGGAAGCAGTTTCAACTCAAGCTTAGGTGGTTCCTCTTTTGATTGCTTGGCGGGAGGATTTTCTCAATTTTTTAGATCAATGACCAACTTTAATGGATTCTTTCGATATTCCCCAAATCCCGAGAGGGCAACTACAACCTCATCGTAACCTTCGATTTCGGACTCATTATAGTTTGCAATCACAACTTCAACTGGCTCACTCATACACATCAAATGGCTCACACTAGCCACTGCTTCATCAATTTCCTCAATAGTCGAGACCACATGAATATCACTTGGGTGTTTCATTGACTTACACACATTAAAAGTGACTTCCTCTTCATTCACTCGAAACTTCAATTCTTCGCTTTCAACATCCACTAAAGCTCTCTCGATTACTAAAAATGGTCTTCCTAAAATAATGGGAATTTCAGCATCAATGTCGCAATCAAGGATGACAAAATCAGCCGAAAAGATAAATCAGTCGACCTTTACCAAGATATCATACAGTATCCCCACAGGGTGCTTGATTGATCGGTCTGCCATCAGAAGCCTCATTGTTGTGGATTTCAGTTCACCCAACCCAAGTTGCTTATAGATTGCGTATGGTATTAAATTTAAACTTGCCCAGACCATATAGAGCTTTGGAAAATTGGAGCATACGAATAGTGCAAGGGATGGTGAAGGCTCCGGGATCTTTTTTCTTTTTAATTATCTCATTAGTCATAATCGCACTACAACTATGATAGACGTCAATTGTTTCGAAGTCCAAGCTTCTTTTCTGTGTGACTAACTCCTTCACGAATTTGGCATAACCCGACATCTCCAACAATGCTTCCACTAGTTGGAGATAAATCGATAATATCTTAAACACCGATAAGAACTTCTTGAACTTTTCATCCTCATATTTCTTCTTGACATGTTGGGGAAATGGAGTTATTTTGTGGAGAAGTTGAACCAATTTTGGGCTTGAGGTGCTTATTCCTGCATCTTTTTGTAACTCTTTAGCTAAGCCTTGTTGGATGGGGATTTCTTCTTCCTCAATACCTTTTTCTTCTTCATGAGTTTGTACTTCATCATTGCTCATCGTATCACCTACCACTACCTTTCTACTTCGAGTAGCCACAACCAGATTTCTATCAACATCATCCATCAAAGTTGTTATGTGTACAGTTTTGCCTTCCCCCATTACTTTTGGTCCGAATTGTGCTAAAGTTTACTCAGCTGGCCTTCAAGTAGATTAATTGCATCAGCATGAGAGTTCACTTTATTTTTTAATGACTAGAAGTCAGCTCTCATCCCTTTTAACAGGTCATCCGAGCCTTCAACTTTGTCAAGAATGCGAGATAACAAATCAGCCACTCTGAGTCTATTTGCACTCCCCCTTGAGTTTGGGCTATCAGTTAATTGTGTGTGTTCCTCTTTATGATCATCTTCTCTTTTCCAATAGTCACTTTGTTCGGCCCATTCTTAATAGTGTTTTCTCTACTTTTCTTCATTGTGAGAGTTCCAACCTTGATTCCCACCCCGCTGCAAGTAGCGTGGGTGGAAACCCTCGTTCACTCCATGAAAATTCCTACCTTTATTCTCCCTCGGCCTTAGGTAGCTCGAGGAAGAACCCTCCCCAAGTCTAAATACTCCCCTTGCTCCTTTGGGTTTGTCCACATTATCTAACACTTGTTTTTTTGTAGCAACTCCATTTGGGATAACATCTTGGTGATGTTCTCATCCCTTTCTCTTTCTTTATGATGTTGTTTTTGAGTCATCCTAAATCAAAAAGGTGAAAGTTGATCCTCTTGAGTGTACCATGCTTGATTTATTTTCGTCATGTCATCAAGAAGAAACTATACCACCTCAAATGATGGCAACATTATTCCTCCTCGAACCAATTGATCAGCTACTCCTTTATTTACCGTATCAAGACTTCGATAGAAGTATTGTAGCAGCACATCTTTTGGAAGTCCGTGAGTCGGGCATTAGAGTAGTAGTTTCTTAAACCGCAGCCATGTTTCGTGGATGGGCTCACCTTCCAATCGCTTGAAACCTTGAATGTTGTCTCTGAGTTTCATTATCCTCGATGGGGGAAAGAACCTCACGTTGAATGTTGTGGTAAGTTCATCCCCAGATGTGATGGAATTCTTTGGTAACTCAGCCAGCCATATGTTGCCTTCATCCGTCTGAGATAGCGGTAATAACCTGAGACGCACTGATTCTTGCGATACATTCTTAAATAAGAACGAACCACAAACATCTATGAAATTTTGCATATGCTCATGTGGGTCTTCGTGAGTCAACCCTTCATTTGAAGGAGATGTAAAGTTGTGATAGTAACATGGAATATGGCATTCTTCAGTTGACTGTAGACATATTGCACCTCTTCCACCCAATTGGATTGGGTTATGCACCCTACTAAGATCGTCAATATCACTTAGGTGGCCCACTTGGCTACCGTTAATCTCTACTTCACTCATTTCTTCTTCTGTTCAACACAACCGAAAACAAACACTAAACAAATAAAATTGATTCAACTACAGCCAACAAAATCACAGATTATGAAGTTAAAACAGTGATTTTCGTAGTTGAAGGAATATAAATTATTGGAAATTAGTAATAAAATTAAAAGGGTGACATAAATGTCAGGGTAAAGAATGTTAAATCAGAAAGAATCTCAATAATTAATCAAGAGAAATCAAATAGGAGAAAAATGCTTGGGGGAAACAATCAATTGCTAAACTCAACTCAATGGGTGTTAATTGATAACCAAAGCTGCAAACGCTTCGTGGGTAAGATGAACATTAGATAAGGCACTTTTCACTCGAACAACTAACTTGTCTCAATTGAGTTCTCTCGAACCTCAATGTGCTAGACATAAAGACCAACCCACAACCTCACAACATCCACTCTGTAGATCTGGATACATAGAATGAGTCTTAGGTTTCCCTCTCTCGAGCTGAATCTATCATGACCCACTAACTATGAGTGCAAACTTATCACTTTAGCTTTACACTTCTCTCTCAAGCATGCATAAAACACTAAACTATATTGAAATAAACATAGATTAGAGTAGTTAAACCACAGCGATAAGTCATACCTACTTCGAATTAACACTAAAATTGATTATAACTAATACCCATCAAGTCAAGTTCAGCAATTAATCACATTGTCAAACCTCCAAGATTGGGGTTTTAGCTAATCATCATAAAAGAAAGAAATTCAGTACGTAATACATGTTCTATAGCTGGGTGTTGAAAATCAAAGTTCTAAAATGAGTAATATCTTTTCTATTGCAGCACCCAATTGAAATTTCTTGCCAAAATTGCTGTAAATCCACAAGAATAGTGTATTTGTTCTATCTATTTCATTTCTCAATGAATGGATGCCTTGTCTCTCTTCCAAAGGTCAGTTTATACTGATCTGGGATTTGGCTTTTTGGTGTTGATTCGCGAATAAAGTCGGGCTTCGCCGATCTTCCTTGTCCATCGCCCCTTTTTTCTTCACATTTTCCTCCATCAGGCACTGTAACTTTAGGTTATCTAGATTGGGATCACCGATCACTTCCGCGATGCGCCCTTTAGTCCTTTAGCTAGCTGACCCACTTTCATCTTGGTCTCGATCAGTGTATTCGGTGATACGATATTCCTTCGCCGATGAATTCGGCGATTCACTGATATGGAACACAACTTGCCCAAGTTTTTCTTGTTTCAGGCATAATGTAGTGTAAAATTAGGCGGTCCATGGGGAATTTGGAATTTCTCTGAGTGTTCTGGGTGATCATTAGGCTTGTTTTTCTCTTCTTCTTCAGCTTATGTTATTCCTTTTTGCATGTTAGTGTCCTTGCTTTGCTCCTCATCCACATACCTAAAATCAAGGCTTTATCACAAATTAAGCATCTGAGAACACTAAATCTATTCAAACAAATCCACAAATGAGTCCAAATCTTGGACTCATCAATCCTTCACTTTGGAACCATGAAATTCTAGAGGATTTATTCTGCTGAAGTCTCTCACTCTAGTTACCATCGTACCCACATTTGGGTTCACAGGGACCAGAACCTTTATATTGGATTGATTCGTCCTATCTTTAGCCAACACTTTAAAAGAAGCCCTAAACTCGACATTAGTCACTTGCTCGGCCATAGGGTCGATCGGAGCATGAGGAACTTTACGAGAAGCCTCTTGTTCCACATTCTCTCCCACATTCCTTCTATAATTTGCCCTTCGAGTGGCCATATCATGTAGAGCATCTGATAAGGATTAGGAGAGAGACATTAAAGAGTTAAAATTTAGCGTACACCTTTAGAGTAATGAAAGAAGTGGAGTTAACTAAACATCTTATAGCCTCTCGTTCATAAACGAGGTGCGTTTCATACTCATGAAAAAGACTCATTTCGACGTGGCTTATGAGACTTCCTATGACCTTTCTAAACATTATGCTATGATATCAAGTTTGTCACGACCAAAACCATACCGTAGGTGTAACATGTCGTATAGGACCCCGAGAGGCCCTACATAAGCCACTTAGCATACATCATACAATTTAATAGAAAATTATGAGAGTTTAAAAGATAGTTTCAAAATGTAAAAGTTGATAAAATCTAGCGGAAGTCTAAAATACTCTCAAAGTTGTCTAGTACATCAAGAGTGATTAGGACGTAACCCGTACATCACATACAATATTGAAAGTAAATACATCAAGCAATAAAGGTCTCAGTTCTTGAAACTTAAGGACATACCAATCTTCAATATCTATTAAATGATCCCTAGCCATGGAGATGTTAAATTGGAGAGTCGAACCCTGCATTTGAAAAGAATGTAGGCAAGAGTATGTGTTAGTACAAAGAATATACAAAGCATGATAGTCATGCATAAAAGTATGAAATCATGCTAAAAGGACTTTTCGGGACATGCAATGACCAAGCTAAATCATGAGATAAAGGGTTATAAAACATAAATCATAAAACAAGGTTAATGCAAGCTAACATATTTAAAACATTCGTGAGATACTTCTAGAAGTAACGTTAATTAGTTATTGTGGGAGATTTACCTTTAGCCGACATTGAGACCATGTGAGCTATTAACATGGAATTCGATGTCCGCCCCACACCGAAAAGGGGTGTCCTACTGGCCAAGGTAATACCATGAACTTATAACTTATGTGGATCCACTAGCTAATGTCTATCTAACAAAATTGATCCTATGGGAGAACATAGTTATGGGATGAGGAGATTTCTACTAGAAACCCGGCCTCAAGCTACGCGAAAGCTTCAATATCAATATCCTCTTGGTGCTAAGCATAAATTGCATGGCTTATCATTAAGAAGAATGGGTAATTGCCACTTGCCTTATCATCAATGGAAGGCATATCAAGTGGCTAATCCAAGCTAGGTTTCATTATAATAGGTCCTGAATCTCGATTAAAAGTTTAGTTAAGAGTACTTTTCAACTCTAAGAATCTTTTTTGTGAGAAAACCCTTCACAATCATGATTTCAGGTGTATGTAAGAAATCCTTTAACAATAACAAAATTATCATGGATGCTTTACTCTAAAACCAACTTAAATAATTTTTCATTGATTTAATAAAGAACATGCATATCTTCATAAAATCATCTTCCATTATTCAAAAGCTTCATCATATGATCAATTCTAGAAAACATGGATTTCGCATGGGTTCATTGGAATTCATCTCACAAACATGAAATTTCTTCAATTGGTTCAACAAAACATATAAAACAATCAATAATATCATAATTGAAAGGAACCCATGAGATTGAGTAAAACCCTAACTTCCATTGGAGATTCTACCTTGAGAAAATAGTAGAATTTAGGAACCCTATGGAGGAAAGGACCTTGTAGGTGAATACTATCATACCTTAATACCAATAGCTTACAATAAATCGTGAATTTGGAAACTTGACTTTGAAACTTTAGTCTTCTTCTTCAAGCTTTTAGAGAGAAAAATATTTGGAAAAGAACATTGATCAACTTCGAGAATTTAGTATAATGAAATTCAATTTGGGAAATTTGGGGGTAAAGCAATTATATAGGGCCTCTAGCAGAAGGTAAAACGACATAGTATTGGGTTAGAATAATTAGGAAAGGACCCAAAAGCCCCGTATTAAGGTAACTGCCGACCTCACCAATGGCCAGACGTAGACTCAAAGGTCACACCACGGACCGTCCTTGTCGATCGTGGATGGGATCAGAGACCTTTAAATTTTGGACCCCCAATGATGAACCCACGTAAAGCCTTTATAAGCTTGCAACAATGGATTTTTGTTCTTGACCTAAGCTTCAAGCTCTATCTTCTTTTTCAAGTCTTAGAGAGAAATATTTGAGATGAAGAACTTTGGGATCTTTTAAAGTTTTGGAATTAATGACTTAGTTGAGGTAGTTAATGACTTAAAGAAGTTTATATAGGTGTATAAAGTCCATATAAAATGACCCCCCACATAAAACTAACTAAAAAGGAATTTTCTAATTTAACCTCCACTAGGCAGCCTGATGCCAGACACCACGACAGGGCTCACTAGCCGTCGTCAAGACCACTGGCTGTGGTCCTGCCCGTGGTCCATGGACCAGCATATTATCCTCAAGGTCTTGTTCTTCACAATGCTAAGGCATGACCACGAGCCTTCCCACGGTTAGTGGTCTTCACTGCTGACCGTGAAGTGGCCCGTGGTCCATGGTCCAGTGGCTTGTCCCCAAGGATTTGACTCCCACAAGGCTAAGAAACCTTCACGAGGCCTCCCACAAGCTGTGTTCAAGAGCACTGGCCGTGGTGGTGGCCATGAAGTTGGGGTAGTGCTTGCCAAGGTTGGGGCACCCTTGGTCTTTGGCTCGGGCCTTTCCCCTTAGCCTTGGCACTTGGCCTTTGGCCTTGACTCTTGTAGCCCTCATCTATGCCCTAGATTGTATACTAAACTACGGGGTTTAACACGTACCTTGACGTTTAACCCTTCATTCTGCTTGGTAATCTCCTTTTTGATCATCAGACTCAGCTCTTGCTTGAATTTTCGGGTTTTCTGCTTTACTGGGCTGAAGTCTGGAATAATCGGCAACTTATGAGAAACCATGTTTGTACTTGGCCTTGGCATATCCTTATAAGATTAGGAAATACGTCAATGTATTACCTAAGAAAATGAACCAGGTCCCTTCTTTGATCTACAGTCAGACGGACATTGATTCTCACTTCTTGGACGCATTGCTCATCTCTCAGATTCACAGTCTTGGTTTTTTCTAGATTCGACTTGTGATGGTTCTCAAATTGTCGAAACTCCTCAACAATATGTACGGGTATCGCAGTTTCTTATTCATATTCCTTGCATTCATCACTTCTGCCTCATTGTGTTCATTCGGCTCGTGACATGACATGACATTGGCAGGTTTTAAATTACTATTACTGAAATCATAAACAAACAAAGTTAGGTAACTAAACTATAAGCAGATAAGTAAATAAACAAATTTTGATGAGAGAGGGTTTTCATTTAAACTGCAAAAAGGCATAAATTTTGGCCAAGGCCAAGGGCCATTTATCCTTCTTAAAAGCTTATAGAGGAATTTAAAAACTTAAACAAGTAAAATTTGCATAGAGGGTGGGTCTCGGGCCTCTTCCAAACTACCACCAATTTTCAAAACAAACATAAACACATGTCCTTTCGACCAAGATTACCGGGGAATCGAGAGTGGCATGGAGGTCCAATTTGATAATTGCTCCTCTAGTTAAGGGTCACGGATGCCGACCGCAGACCTCTTCCTCGATGATTGCATCAACTTCCTCGAAAAGGCCCAAGATTTCTTCTAGCAGAATGCCATCATTGACATAATCTTGCACTAGAAATGACTGGTATAAATGAAGTATCAGACTTGCCAATGCTCGATCAACATTCTTGTTCATCGCCTCTGGTTCATTATCATCTGTGGGGACATATCCCAAACTAAACTTTGCTCATCTGGTGGGAATTTGAATAGGCTCGACAATTCCTTGAGAATGCTTCCCTAATCTGAACCCTGGTTCAAAACCGCTACGGAGCATGATAGTGGCTATTATTTTATAAACAAAAGGCATAGGGGGTTGTGGAGCCAAATCATCACCGGTGGCATTTACGAGCTCTACCGTGTAGAAATGACAACATCTGGATACCACATCAACATTCAGCGCATATCCATTGGTATGGATTCCTTCACCATAAATGACCAATTCATGGTCAATCCAGATGAACTTTATCAACTGATGGAGGGTGGACGACACAACCCCGATCATATGAATACACGGTCGTCCCAAGAGAAACTTGTAACTGTTGTTGATATCTAACACTTGAAATTCCACACTAAATTTTGCAGTGGACACATGAGTTCCCAGATTCACTGCTCCCAAAATATCTATTTGCCCTCCATCAAAAGCCCTCACATTGACTTGGTTTTGGTGGACCTTTCCTAAGTCAAAGTTTAACTATTTCAGAGTTGAGAGTGGACAAATGTTAAGACCAAACCCGTCATTAATCAAGACACGATTTATAATCTTGTCTCGACACTTGGTTGTAAAATGTAGAGCCTTGGTATGCATTGCTCCGTCAAAGGGTAGCTCTTCAACACAAAAGCTGATGTGGTGCACCTGAATCACTTGGCTTATCATTGCCGCAAGATTATCACCGTTTGTATCCACGGATACGTAAGTTTCATCCAAAGCTTTCATGAGGTCTTGCATGTGTAGTTGTGAGCTCATCAACAAGGCTCACACAGAAATTCGAGCCGGTGTTTTCTCGAGAGGTTTCACGATTGAATAGTCCTTTGGTTGCATTTTCCTCCATAACTCTTCTACCTCGGCCTCACTTAATGGCCTCTTTGATAGATCTTTCTTGTGACCTCCCTGGGCTAACTCTACTAGTGTGTAACATCTACCGAATCTAGTCATACCCAGGGTAGCATCCGTTCCGATCACAAACTTCTTTCGAGCGGGAATTTCTTTTGGCACCAATGCAAAACCTTTCTCGAGTGTCGAAATCACAAATTCCTTCTTCTCTTTTATGCACAACGAAGCCACAGCGTCTTAGAGTTCATCAAAAGCGATCGGAACTACCGCCTTTGTTTCGGACTACTCATCCTCCGTCTCTATCATATTGATAGTGATGCCCTTATGATTTGGCAAAGGAATGAAGTTGACGTTGGGTGCGGGTGTCTGGAGAATGACCGTTTTCTGGTCGATCAGGTCCTGGATCTTGTGCTTTCGATTGATACTGTAACGACTCGAAAAATGATAGGTTGAACTACAGCCTCATTGTGGGGGTTAGTGTGACCTTAAGTTGATATCTAGGCTGTTTTAGAACTTAATTAAGCAAAAAAGAAGTCTAGGGTGCAAGTAAAGACCTATGCTAGCAAGATTGAGTGAAACAAACCTTGTTCTTTGAGGGGCTGTTCGGCGATGAAAGTACTTGATTGCCCAAAGGGTTCGGCAAGTCTCCCTTGGGCTCTTGTGATCGCCTAGTGGGCTGTCCCATTGGCATAGGATTTGGACCAAAGGGCGAGCTAAGTCCAATATCGCCAACTGGCTTGGCGTGTCGCCCATTAACCCCTCTAGATCCCTTATTGGACTGCCCAAATTGGGAGTTCACTGGAAAATTGGGCGAGCCAAGGGTACACTTGGCGAGTCCCCTAGTTCCGTTGGAGAGCCAAGAGGGGGAAAATGCCAATCTTAGGCAAGGTTTGGTGATTTCAAGGTGGTTCTACCCCAAATTTCTCTCTCTAAACTCAAGGAAGAAGAAGGGAGCCATTGAAGCTAGGGTTGGTGATTTCAAGGTGGTTCTTCCACAAATTTAATGGGGAATCTTAAGCAAGTTATAGTGATCCTTCATCTAGGGGTAGCTTTCACCCCTAGAGTCAATTTCAAAGAAGTTTTCAAAGTTTTCAAGTTCATGAAAAACCTTGGGTTTTACTCAATCTCATGGGTTCTTTCTTCAAACGATTTCAAATGGTTAATAATGTCATATTATGATTGTATTGATGTTTAATTAATGATTTTTGATGAAAATACTTTATGAACCCATTATTTCTCTCAATTCCTAAATTATGCCATAAGAAATGGTTTTCATGATTCTGAAAGCTTAGGAAGAGAATTTGTCTAAATTTCTTCGGGTTATTGAATTGTATCATTATCTATGCCTTAATAATGGTAAAATGTTGGTGTGTTTATGACATGATATTCATGGCCTTGAAGGCAAGTTTTGACCAAATTATATGTTGAGGAAGAATTATGCTAGAGATGCTGATCCATTTGAAAGTTGGAGGTGTTTAAGTACTATGTACGATTATGATGTGAAGGATATGCATGTGATTTCAATGATAGGTTAATGAGAATGTATAGAATGTAATTGTGTTATTGTTGATGGTATACTCTCAAAAGACACTCATGAATGATGAATGATCGAATGTGAAGGGTTTTCTCCTATGTATTGTATTTATTGAATTGGTAGGCTTAAGGCATCTTTTTCTTATATTGACGAATGTGATCATAAATGATTTATCTTGAATTGGTTGGTTTAGACACCCTCTCTTGTATGATGAATGTGTATTGACATGATGATTATGAATCGATATGCCTATGGCATTCCTTTCATAAAGAACCAATTAATGTGTCTTGACTTAATGAATTTGAATCGGTAAGCCTAAGGTTGGTAACCCTTTCTTGATGGGTCTTTGACCTATTCTAATGTTGTGTTTTAAGTTCGATAGGGTAGTGGCAACCTTCCATAAATGAATGAATGATAAACCTTGAATCGGTTGACCCAAATGATTGTAGAACTTTAATGTGTGAGATGATGCAAGTACCCTTGTATCGGTAGACCCAATGATGATGGCACCATTCTTGGAAAGTCAATGAGTTACCCTGAATGTACCTTGAATCGGTAGACCTAGTCATGGTGGACCTTTCTTGTGTAATGTACTTTGGGGTCGATAGACCTTGTGTTGGTAGTACTCTCAAGTACGTTGATGTTAATGTGCATGAACTACCCTATGGGATTGGTGGCTAAGTAACGAATGGATATGGTAAGAAGGAAACTCTCCCAATGTTAGGCTAAGGTTCCAATGAACATCTTCCTATCCCATACCTATGTGCCCACATAGTATATATATTAGCCAATGGTCTTCTTACCAAAGCTAAGATATCACCTAGTTCTACCTTAGGCAAGTAGAACACCTTTCTTTAGTGTGGGGTCATATGAAATCGTATTCCATCACTTAGCTCTCATGGTCTATGTCGGTTAAATACCTATTCCCATCATGTGAGATGTGTATTATAGTTTCTTGAGAAGTTCTATGAAGGGTAGGTAGTAGTATGGGATGCTATCCATACATGGCACGAGTAGGGTTCAAAAGGGCTATAGTGAGTTCTCTAAGTCTTAATGACTAATGAATGAAAGTTCTCTAAATGAAGCTAATGAAAATGTTGACTTTTATATTCTTAATTGTAACAAAGCATGCTATACTGGGATTGTATTATGATTTACCTCCTTGTCATGTTTTACGAAATGTTATATCTCCAATGTTTGAATAATGTGAAAGGATGAATGTAGGTTCACTTTTGGTATTCTTAATGTGGTACTTTAGTGTGGATAGTGGTATGGGATGCTATTCATACATTGCACAAGGTATGGCATTGGGGTTACTTAAGGTGAAGGCGTAATGTGATGGAATGACTTGTATGATGATGTGGTTGTATCCTATGCCTCTTTTACTTATGTTCATAAAGGTTTTCTAAAGAATTGGCATATGCATGACTTCCAAAGAAAAATGTTCGTTTAAAGCATGATTTTTGAATTGTCATTATACTTAGTACTTAATTGTGCTAACCCATTTTTCTTCATGTTTTTACTATATGTGTAGGTTTCGGCAAGTGATTGCTTCTATCGAGATTGAAGTGCTTGGATTTTTATTCTTCCAAGATCAAGTGGTATGTCCTCATAGATCGAGGAGAAGTGTTTAGAAGTTGCTTTTATTTCATGTAATATACAATTTAGTCTTTTCGATTATAAAGGGTCGTGACCCTACTTTAGTTTTCATGTCATTGTTTAGATGGCCATGTGAAACTTAGACTTCCGTTGTGTCTTTCAAAATATGTTAATGATTATTTTGGATTGTTTGGATTTAAATAAGTTTTTTAAATTTTGCACTATTTATATGTATCGAATGTTATGAATGCTAAGAGGCTTGTATGAGACCCCTTCAGGGTCAAGTACGCCGGTCACGTCTAGGAGGTGCTCTTGGGGGGTGTCAAACTTGGTATCAGGGCAGAAGATTTTGGAAATTGTTTTTTGGATTGATGTCTCACAAGCCACGTTTAGTAGAGTCTTGTTCATCAGTGTGACCCATGATGCATCTATGAGCGAGAGGCTATAGGACGTTAGAAAGTTACATATCTTTCATATTTTTGAAGTTGTGCCTTAGAGTTTAGCTCTATATGTGTCCTTTTCCTAACCCGTCTCTTGGGTTTATAGGACATGAATAAAAGGGCGAACCCAAGATGGATGGAAGAGGAAATTGTGAATGAGGTAGTTCCTCCAAAAGGTCTTCAAGGAGACCAAGTTCTTCTAGGCAACTCGAGGCAATCAAAGAAATCAAGTTCCAGTAGATCCCCTGGCTATGACCAATGAGGAAGTTAGGTCGGCTCTTTTGATGATGGCTCAAGCCGTTACTACTCAAGCCTAAGCTTTGACGGCCCAAGCTACTAGGGTTGCTGAGGCTAATTTGAACCCCAATGTGAGTACTATGGCTTCTAGGTTGAGAGACCTTATGAGGATTAATCCTCCGATATTTCTTGGATATAAGGTGGGAGAGGATCCCCAAGTGTTCTTGGATGAGGTGTATAAAGTAGCTAATGCTATAGGGGTGACTTCTATTGAGAAAAAGGGAACTTGCCGCCTATCAATTGAAGGACGTGGCCCTAATTTAGTTCACTCAATGGAAGGCCATTAGGCCGGTTGGAGCGGGTCCCATTGAATGGGAGTTGTTTAAGGAACCATTCCTTGGTTGGTTTTCCCCCATGAGAAAAGAGAGGTTAATATGGAGAAGTTTATCAATCTCATCCAAGGTAAAATGAATGTGCAAGAGTACTCCTTGAGATTTACCCAATTGTCTAAGTATGTCCCATCTTCGGTGTCAAACCCTAGGGATGAGATGAGTTGTTTTGTTATAGGGGTTTCAGACCTAGTTGAGGAAGAGTGTCGTACGGTGATGGTCCATGATGATAAGAACATTTCTAGGCTCATGGTTTATGTTCAATCTATTGAGGAATCTAAACTAAGAGGAAGATTAGATAGTTGAAGAGGGGTAGGTCCGATGAGCAAGGTCAACCTAGGTTCAAGAAGGTAGCACCTAACCAAGATTTTTCTAGTTCTCCTAAGGATAATGAGGAGAAATTGTCCTTACTCTTACGGCTAGAGGAAGAGAGGCAAAACAAGCTTCTTATGTTGTCCCGGATCCTAATGCTCCAAAGAAGAACCATTTCTATGCACTTCAAGCTAATGAGGGTAAATGAGCTAATCCAGATGAAAGTACCGGTAAGTTATAGTTCCTTTTTGTTGTGATGAGGTTCTTATGTTGTTTTGTATATGATAGCCTTAGTTTAGTTTTCTCCTAAGTGGGGAATAGTATGTGGAGTACTAAGGTTATGGATGGTTTGATATCCTTATCTCTTTCCTTCTATTCCAATTCAAGCTTGAGACCAAGAATTCCTAGTAGCTTGTTTCTTGTGTTGGATTCATGTGTGAATATGTGTTTCCATGGTCTCCTTATGTTATTCATGTTGTTGATGAGTTTATCTTTAAACGAGAAAAAAAAAGTTTTACGAATTATGTGTTCCTCATGTTGATATGCATCTAGTATGAGTTTCCTAAATTGTAAGGACTCGGGAGAACCCCCAAGTGGTAACATGCGTACTCGACCTCTCGGAGGTCTAATACAAGCCTCTCAGCATTCATTAATCGCATTCGGTAATAAAAACCGTAAGGAATTTAAACACTTTTTAAAAAGAATTCATAATACTCATAAAATCTTTCAAATGTAACGAAGTAGAATTTCTAAGTCTCGTGTACCATCTTAGACACAAATAGAACATCTTAGGGGCATGACCCTTTACAACAAAATATAAGTCGTATACAATGTCTAAGTGGAAATACTAGAAAGGTAACAAATATGTACTCGAATATATGAGGACATACCAAGCTTCTTGAGAAGAGTCAATATCACAAGCTTCCTCAAAAGATCTCTTCACTTTCCGCCACCTACACTTGTAACAATAGAGAAATATGGAATTAGTACAATAAGTACTAAGTATGATGACCATGCAATAAAACATGCACAAAGGACATGTACTAGGAATGTATGCTTTTACGACCTTATTTACCAAACCTTTATAACCACAAGCATAAACCCACATTTCAACTCACCATTCACAAATAAGTCCATATTCACATCATTTACAACTCAATTAACACAATTGTACAACACTAAAAAAAAAGATAGCAAAGTAAGTCCTTCATTACCATTTAAGCCTCTATGTCAAGTCAACCTAAGCCACAATTAAGTGAATAATGAAGTGACCGCCCATACAACCTCTTCATATACACCTAAGTGTTCCTAAGAGTTACCATAGACAAGGGTTTTATCATTACATTATAACATACTAAGTCAACATTCTTTATAAAACCATTTAGGAGACACACAAGCATAAATGGGACAATCACATAATAGCCCTAAGGCTTAGGGAACTCACTTTAGTATCTTCTAAGCCTACTCGTGCCATGTATAGATAGAATCCTATCCAATATTAGAGTGCACATCCCATATGATGGAAATAGGCCTTAACCGACATAGACCAGACTAGCAAGGTATGGAATCCGAAGTCTATCCTACTCCGTGCAGGTTGTTTTACTTGCGAAGGGAATAACTAAAAGTAACCCATGTTGGCAAGGGGTTTAAGATATGTCCAAGGATGTTCATTGCGCCTAATCTCATGCTCAACTAGGCCACCATCCTAACCACATTCACTCGGTGCTTAGCCTTGGTTTCCATAGAGTATTTAATCACATATGTACTAGAGAGGGTTCCTTTTCTAGTTCAACCAACTCATAGTACCTCTTCCCAAGAAACGCCCCATTTCTTAGTCATAGCCAATCTAGGTTCATAAGGATAGATCATTTGACTTTCTTAGATAAGGATTCTCATGCCGTTCCGGCTCCATCCATCTCTAAGTCTATCATTTCACTCAAGAAGGGAACATCACCCTAAGGCCCATCCTTCAAGGTTATACATTTACTTAGGAAAGCTGGACTCATGAAAAGGCACTATGCTTAAGTCTTACCAATTCAAGTCTTGGCCTAGAATTCCTCTTTTAGCATTTATAGGAAGAGCTCCATTATTAAGTCATAACCCACCCATACATTCATATACTCATATACATAATCAAGCTTTCATAACACAAGAAAAGATACTCAAGTATAGCATATAAGCTACAATATCATCTTATAGAGACTCATCATAGTCCATCATCACCACATATCACCATTTCAAGAGAAACATGCTTTCACATTAGCATAATACCACTTTATACAATATCACATTAATACCATTAGAACATCCTCACATTATAGCTTCACACAAAATTTACATATAGCTTCATATAAGACTTTACATATAGCCTCATATGTGTATAATAATACAACAATGTAATAACATCATGTAATGCCCTTCGTGGCCTCAATTCACAATAATGCAATATTCCCACATTATACAACAACTTCACCAATGCCTTCATGGCTACAATTCACAATAATACCACACAAGAATAATATATAACACTTCCACCAAAGATGTATCAAACCTACCAACAACAATCAATTCAATAAAGAGAGTTCAATCCATCTTACCATAATCCAAAGCCATAGCCAAAATCACCAATACTTCACCCATAAGGCTTACCAACCTTAATTCATCCATTATAAATAATTAATCATAAATAAACATTAAAAAACAAAAGAGATATAAATACCATTCACTTTACACATAATTCCATCAACTTTGAACTTATAGAAATAGACTCACTTCATAGAAAATTTTAGGGTTTTGTAGAAGACAAGGGTTCATGGAGTATTTCATTCAAAAACGACAAAAAAACATCAATTAATCCATACCCATACATTTCAAATCATTTTCATGCAAGAACCCTTGATAGAATTCAAAAACAAGCTTTTAGTCACTTCTTGAAAACATTGTAAAATCCGTTGAAATTGACTCTAGGATGAAGATGAGTCCTAGATGAAGAGCCATCATACTTCGATTGATGAAACGAAATTTGGTGGAAGGGAACCCTCAATTCAAACCCTAGCTCTCCACTTTCTTCTTCCTTGAACATGAGAGAACTTTAGAGAGAGAAAGAACTTTGGGGTTTTGATTTTGGAAGAATGAATCCAAAAACACCTCTTAAATGTTTCAATACCTTTAAAATATTTAAAAACACATAAAATAATAATAATCCAAAGTACCCAAACTAGCCCTCACTTAGTTGGACCCTTTTAAACAAGTCCAACTTGAGTTTTATTTTCGCAGATTTCATCGGGAAACAAATTCGCAAAGCGGAGGTGTTCCCACATGTTTTCTAGAAATTAAATTCGAGACAATAGATTCCGCGGTGTCTCCGCGACACGTAGCCACTTTTTGGCCATTGGTGGAGCAGGTCTGCGACGCGGAGCCACTCCCTCCAAGAACAACTTCAAGCTGCCTTGACAGCTTGCTTGGCCAAGGGTTGGGGTCCTCCTCAGGGACCCTTAGGGTGGTCCCGGGGAGTCGTACCCAAATGTTTTTACCCTAAAAACATTTATTAATAAACTAGGGTCACCTCCAATGATTTTAGACTCTAAACAACCCATAGAAACATGAACAACATACTAGAATACACCAACACGTAAAAGACTAGTTTTCGAACGTCTTGGTCGTCCCTTGATGTTTGACTTCCAAACTCTTTAAAACTGACTAAAAAGACTTTTCTTCATTATTTTAACAAGTTATTAATGCATAGGACCCATCTGAGGCTCTACTTTATCCTACTTCATTTTGAGAGGTGTTACATAAATGCTTCATGAGGATGAATGTTGCACATGCCTAAATGTGCTTTTGCGAAGAAATTGCATAATGTGCCTAATGATGTTATGACGAGCATGATATGAGTTGGAGAAGGAAGTTCCTCCAATGAAATGAGAAATGTTGTTGTTTTGTTGCATAATGAGATGGTAGAAGTAGTTTCTACTTTCTTGTATTGCATTCAGTTTATTTATGTGGAGTTGATGTTTCCTCCTATGAGTATGCATTGTATTGGTGTGTCATGATTGATGGGCTGCTAGTCTTGAGTAGTTTTCCGTTAATGTGTTTAAAGTGTCATTCGAGGATGAATGTTCCTATGTGGGGGATAACGTAATGACTCTTAAAATGATAGGTTGAACTAGAGCCTCATTGTGTGTGTTAGTGTGACCTTAAGTTGTTGTCTAGGCTGTTTTAGAACTTTATTGATCAAGGAAGAAGTCTAGGGTGCAAGTAAGGACCTACGCTAGCAAGATTGAGTGAAAGAAACCTTGTTCTTTGAGGGGCTGTTTGGCGATGGGAGTACTTGATCACACAAAGGGTTGGGCGAGTCGCCCTTGAGCTCTTGTGATCGCCTAGTGGGCTGTCTCATTGGCCTAGGGTCTGGACCAAAGGGCGAGCTAAGCCCAAGATTTCCAACCAACTTGCATGTCGCCCATTGACCCCTCTAGATCACCTAGTGGACTGCCCAATTTGGAAGCTCACTAGAAAATTGGGTGAGCCAAGGGTGCACTTGGCGAGTCGCCTAGTTCCCTTGGCGATCCAATAGGGGTAAAAGGGCTAGGTAAGTCGGGCAAGGGTTGGATTGTTTTAAGTTAAGACTTTCTGGGTCCTTAGTTCTTTTTTCTCGAGTGGAGTCCGCATTATTCTATTCCTTTCCTAGAAACTATAAGACCTTTTTAGACTTAAATCATTTCAAATAAGTCACTCCAAATAGAATTAAAAGAAGACCGATCTACTCTCACATATTTTTCTCTATAAACTCAAGGAAGAAGAAGGGAGCCATTGAAGCTAGAGTTGGTGATTTCAAGGTGGTTTTTACTCAAATTTATTGGGGAATCTTAAGCAAAGTATGGTGATCCTTTATCTAGGGGTATCCTTCACCCCTAATATCAATTTCAAAGAAGTTTCAAGTTCATGAAAAACCTAGGGTTTTACTCGATCTCATGGATTCTTTATTCAAACGATTTCAAATGGTTACTAATATATTATGATTGTATTGATGTTTAATTAATGATTTATTATGAAAATACTCTATGAATACATGATTTCTCTCAATTTCTAAATTGTGCCTTATGAAGTGGGTTTGATGATTATGAAAGCTTATGAAGGGAGTTTGTCTAAATTGCTTTGCGTTATTGAATTACGTCATTATCTATGCCTTAAACATGGTAAAATGTTGGTGTGTTGATGACTCGAGATTCATGGCCTTGAAGGCAAGATTTGACCTAATTATATGTTGAGATAGAATTTTGCTAGAGATATTGATCCACATGAAAGGTCGAGGTGTTTAATTACTATGTCTGATTATGATGTGAAAGATATGCATGTGATTTCAATGATAGAATGATGATCATGTATAGAATGTAATTGAGTTATTGTTGATAGTATATTCGCAATTAACACTTATGAATGATGAAGGATGGAATGTGAAGGGTTTTCTCCTATGTATTGTATATGTTGAATTGGTAGGGTTAAGGCACCCTTTTCTTATATTTATGAATGTAATTATAAATGAAGTATCTTGAATTGGTAGGCTTAGGCATCCTCTCTTATATAATGAAAGTGTATTGACATGATGCTTATGAATCAATAGGCCTATGTCATTGCTTTCATAAACAACCAATGAATGTGTATTAACATAATGAACTTGAATCGGTAAGCCTAAGGTTGGTATCCCTTGCTTGATACGTCTTTGACCTATTCTAATGTTGTGTTTTAGGATCGGTAGGCTAGTGTCACCCTTTCATAAATGAATGAATGATAAACCTTGAATCGATAGACCCAAATGATGGTAGCCCTTTCATTTGTGAAATGATGACCCTTGTATCGATAAACCCAATGATGATGGCACCCTTCTTAGAAATTCTAAAACCTATCCTTAATGTACCTTTAATTGATAGACCTAGTGATGGTGTCCCTTTCTTGTGTAATGTACTTTGGGGTCGGTAGACGTAGTGTTGGTAGCCCCCTTAAGTACAATGATGTAAATGTGAATGAACTACTCTATTGGAATGGAGGTTAAACACCGAGTGGATATGGTAAGATGGAAACTCTCCCAATGTTAGGCTAGGGTTCCAATGAACATCATCCTATCCCATAACTATGTGCCCATATAGAATATATATTAGCTAGTTGTCTTCTTAACAAAGCTAAGATATCACCTAGTTCTACCTTAGGCAAGTAGAACACTTTTCTTCGATGTGGGGTCATATGACACCGGATTCCATCACTTAGCTCTCATGGTCTATGTCGGTTAAACGCCTACTCCCATCATGTGAGATGTTCATTATAGTTTCTTGAGAAGTTCTACGTAGTGTGGTGTGCTATCCATACATGGCACGAGTAGGCTTCAAGAGGGCTATAGTGAGTTCTCTAAGTCTTAATGACTAATGAATTAAAGTCCTCTAAATGAAGCTAATGAAAATGTTGCTCTTATATGCTTAGTTGTAACGAAGCATGCTATACTTGGATTGTATTTGAGTTATCTCCTTGTCATGTCTTATGAAATGTTATATCTCTTATGTTTGAATAATGTGAAAGGATGAATGTAGGTTTACTTTTGGTATTCTTAATGTGGTACTTTAATTTGGATAGTGGTATTGGATTATATTCATACATTGCACAAGGTATGGCATTGGGGTTACTTAAAGTGAAGACTTAATGTGATGGAATGACTTGTATGATGATGTGGTTGTATCTTATGCCTCATTTACTTATGTTCATAAAGGTTTTCTCAACAATTGGCATATGCATGACTTCCAAAGAAAAATGTTCATTTTAAGCATGATTTTTGCATGGTTATCATACTTAGTACTTAATTGTGCTAACCTATTCTTCTTCATGTTTTTACTACAACTGTAGGTTCCGGCAAGTGATTGCTTCTATCTAGATTGAAGTGCTTGTATTGCTATTCTTCCAAGATCAAGTGGTATATCCTCATAGATCAAGGACAAGTATTTAGAAGTTGCTTTTATTTCATATAATAGACAATTTTATTATTTCCGATTGTAAAGGGTTGTGACCCTACTTTAGTTTTTTTGTCATTGTTTAGATGTCCATGTGAGACTTAGATTTCCGTTGTGTCTTTCAAAAGGTTTTAATGAGTATTTTGGATTTTTTGGATTTAAATAAGTTTTTTATTTCCGCACTATTTCTATATATCGATGTTATGAATGCTAAGAGTCATGTATGAGACCCGTTCAGGGTCAAGTACGCCAGTAACGTCTAGTGGGTGCTCTCGGGGCGTGACAGACACAGTCCTTGGTATCATGCCCAACATTGTTGGAATGATAAGCAGACCCTTTGATAAGGTCTGTAAAATCTCGAGCTTGTGTCAACGGGCTTGGGCCCAATTGGGTTAATAAAACATGCCGCAGTCAATCGGTCAAACAACTCTATCTAGCTTTCTATGGGTGGAGTGAAATTTCAAGCGGGTTTCTTCTCAAATCTGACACGAGGAGGATCTTAATTGCCTTGCAGAGGGGGAGGCATTTGACAATAATTAGGATTGTTTTGATGGGGAGCTTGATACCTTGGATATGAACTGGTTGGGTAATTTGGTTGTGGATCTTGGTAGTTTGGAGGGGTATTTTGGTAATATGGAGGTGGGGTTTGATAAACGGGGGAAGGAGTTTGATAATTTTCTTGGACATTTGCACAGGTAGGGGCGGTATTTTGGTACTGAGGAGCAGGTGTTTGGTAAATAGGAGGCGGAGTTTGGTAAACTAGATCAGGGGTATTTTAATAATTAGGCGGGGGTATTTTGGTAATTCGGGGGAGGGGTTTGAGAATCAACCTAAACATAACAATTCGGGTATGAATTTTGTGACGGTCGGGAACGACCTTGTTACGGTGAGGATTTTTTGGAGGGCTTCTTTCCCTCAGATGCATAGGAAATAGAAGACATATCTTCTCTTTTCTTCTTCTTCAACAAACCTGAGGAACCGGACGAGGCAGCAACGCGGGCAATCTTCCTAGTTCTTAGTCCATCCTCGATAGTCTCACAAACTTTGACTATCTCTGTGAATTTTGCTCGATTAAGCAACATAATCCTATCATAATATTCGGGCTCTTGAACCCGCACAAATACTTCAAGAATCTCTTTTTCAGACCTAGGAGGTCGAACCCTAGCTACCTCCTTTCTCCATCTACACTCATATTCCCTATTATTTTCGATCGACCTTTGCTTAATCTTCTCGAAAGAATAGTGATCAGGAGCGACCTCAACATTGTAGGCTATTTGTTCAGAAAAATCTATGGCAAGTCCGTTCCAACTAGACTACTACTTCGTATCTTAGGAAGTAAACCATTCTAGCGCCTACCCGTTCAAACTTCGGGTGAATAACCGCATTACTAAATCTTCACTTCTGCCAACTCCTACGAGTTAGTCACAATAGTCTCTCAAATGAGCCAATGTATTTCCGGTTCCTCCAAAAGTGTCAAACTTCGGCACTTTGAACCCTTCTGGAAGGTCCAAGTTTGGATGGATGCACAAATCTTCATAATTGAACCCGACAATTTCTGGAGTATAATGCAATGTTTTCATAACTTTCATGATTTCCTCCTTTAAGTTCTGTTTGGATGACTCCTATTTTGCCCTCCACTCTCTCTCTTGTTCCTAATAGAGATCATGTTCGGAACAGTTGGCATAAGGCTCATTTGGATTGGAATTTGGAATTTGGAAAGTGGTCTTTTGAGGCAAGGGTGGAGCAATGGAAGGATTCTCGGTATTTGGAGGGGCTTGGTAATTTTGAGGGAATGTCTAAGGGTTAGTATGATGATTTTGGTGAAGGGGAAAAGTTTGTGGATTGTTAACATTTTGGCTTTGAGTGGGAGAGAGTAGAGAAAAGTTGATACTAGGACTTGTATCAAGAAAAGATGAAGAGAGTAGCATAAGTACCTAATCAAGGTAGTTAGTAGGCATCATAGGCCAAGTGAAAAAGAAAGGTAAAGACAGTCAAAAAAGATAGAATTTAGACACAAACAAAGGTTAAAATAGGAGAAAAAGAAGGCACACGAGCATACCTAAAGTTAATCTAAGTAAAGGTGAACTAAACCTAACTAGACCCCATAAACCAAGAAGGTAAACTCATGCGAAAGTTTAAATTAAAATCCAAATAGACCCAGAAGCCCGACATGTACACATAATATATATGTCTACAACAAAGAAGAGTAACCCTAATCAAAATCCAAGAACATAAGCTACGCTCTCAGCCCAAGTAATCAAGACCCATTCTACTCATAGCAGAGCTAGCAAGAGTTACAATCAACACAACCAATCAAATCGCAGCCCAACTAGCAACAAAGACAATCAAACTAGGTCGCACATCCATATAGTCCACTCCCAGGGCGTAACTCACCCAGCTATCAAAAGTGACTATGGGTCTTGTAAAATTCATAGAGGATTCAAGATATCAAAACCGCCCAACCAGCGAGTCCACTCCTAGGGGTGTGAGCTTCCCAACTAGCAAGAGTGACTCAAGGTGTGACAACTTCAAAGAGGATCTTAAGTAGGCTCCAAGGTACCGTTGATTGACGTCCACTAAGAAGGGTTTCACAAAAGGCTCCAAGCGTGAAGTATTCATGTCCCGAGAAAGCACACAACCTCTGGTAATGTATCAGAGTAGCAAAAGTAGGGAGAAAAGATAAAAGTACCAATAAGCAGCGCAACCTCCTAAACAAAGGCTCATACTATTAGACCCAAGTGTGTTATTCTAGTCTACAAGGACCTAGTCCATCCGAGCGGCGTCAGAGACATACCAAAGTCACAAGCTGCATAGGAATAAGGAAACACTACTCTATCCTAGACGAGGGTCAAAATATCCTTCAAAAACATGTAATCAAAGAAGTAAATTACATAGCATGCTACAACACACATACAACCCTCTACCAACATGGTGCTACTCTCAAAACAGAAATAGTCAACCCTAAATTATAGTTTCTAAGAAGTAAAGCTTAAATAACTAGGTACCTGCCCCCAATTCACACTCATCATCATGAATTAACACATTCTTACTCATTCTAAATAGAATGGAAGTTGTAGCCTACCTGCAAGTCGATCGAGCATGCTCCAAATCACAAGATGGAGCGTTTCCTTTTCGAACCGTCTCCAAATGTTGCCACAGTGTCAAAATTAGGATCACAACATAAATATGGTCATTAGGACACCAATAACATGTGAAACATAAACGGACCAATTATAGAGTCAACTAGGAATTGTGGGATCCTTACCGAGAATTACATAATTAACTTTATCAAGATGTTCTAAACGATGCCTCAAACTTGTGTCCCAAAATTATCACAATTCGAGCCCCAAAATTGGTCACAGCGACACATGCAACTTAGCCAACGAAAATTCTAAATAAAAGGACAAGGCTTCATCTTTAAGGAAATATTTACATCAAATGGAGGTCCGCCAACGCAATGCGATCACTCTACCTTGTAGCCAAGACAAATAGGGACGTGTGGAACTTCAAACCACCAAATTCCAAGCTAAAATGAGGAAAAAAACTCAAATTGAACCTCATTCTCTAAAGTTGATCGTGTCTAGTCTTATTTAAAAGAATAGGGGAATATCTTCATCGCGATCGCGAGGTGGCGGTTCGCGACCGCGACTCACTTAGAGGCTGGCCATCGCGATTGTGAAGACCCTTCTTCGTGATCGCAATGACCAAGAAAGGTCAACCCTTCATAGTGGTTGCGAAAAAATGGCACATGGTCATGAAGCACTAAGTCCCAAGCCTTCAGGATTGTGATCAAGGGGAACGTGACCCCAAAGAAAAATTGCATGCACCACTTGATGCATAACATCTGGTTTGACCAAGTTCCAAATCTCCGACTAGGTGCTCCTAATTCGTTCAGAACCCCATGCACACAAACAAGATATGCAACCATACCAAATTCAATACTATGGACTCAAGAGAGCAATCAAAATTCCCATACGAGTCCATCTCATCAAAAAGTGGGTCCTACACCCAAACTTTATTTTAAACAAAAACCAACAAGGGAACTTAGAATTATATCGGAGTCCTTCAAATCTAAACGAAGGGTCATTCTAGACCATACTTAACATTTTGGAGTTGACATAGTCCTTATCCATGCTAGTTTACTCAGAATGATGACTAAAGTCAAACTTAGGTCTTAACTCTGAAGTTAAAATGCCTATTGCACAAACTCTAAGTGAAAACCTCGAAAGTCGTACTGACCAATTTACTAGCCTAAAATTACCCTTATGGAGCAGATGGAATTGTCTAAAATGGATTCTGACATCATTGTTTTCAAGAAATAAAAAGACTTTTCTTTAGAAAAATCAATTTGACTTATGTTTTAATGAAAAATCAATTTTGAAAGAGAGTTGCCACTCAATATTTGAAAGAAATTAAGAAAACTTATTAATTTTTCAAATGATTTTTAAAAAGAGAAAAAGTAATTTGAAATCCGAAGAGGGTTAAGGGTTCAATTTACATTTAAAGAAGGTGTTAGGCCCTCAATATGTCTACTAGCGTGCGGTTGACCGACGATTTGACTAAAATATTTCACTTATTTTACAAAATTAATTAAGCAAGGAAAAACTTTTTTTTATTTGAAGAGAAATAAGCTAAAGGGATTTTTAAGGGGAAATAACTCATATATTGACGTGACAACTAATAAAATAAAAATAAGTAAAAATACATATATTTCAATTTGATCATAAAAATAATAAATGACTTTCTCTTGGGAATTTAATTAAATAAAACCAAGTCAAATAAAAGTTAGTCAATACAACAAATAAATAAAGAAAAGAGAATAACTTGAACTTGGGCTTCTTGCCCAATTCAGCCAAGATAAGGCGTTTAGGCCCACCTGTCCTAACTCAAGGAATTGGTCCAAATAATGGACTTGGGCCCACTTTTCCAGATTAACTTCAATTAGGGCTTCTCGGCACATCTCATTTAAAAGTGGTGTGTTTAAAACCATGTATTCCATTGTATGCCGGTCATTTTACTGCATATCTGACATATACTTGATTTGTACTCCTGTATTTTGACTCCTTGGACGTTTATATCAATATTTTCGTTTGTATGCCAGTGTATAAAACCGGTATACATCACATATACAACCACTTTTGAGGGTGTTCGGGCTCCCAAACTTCAATTTCCAGAACCTATATTTCTCCCAATTTGACCTGTTCACCGATTTCACAAAATGCAAGGAGGAGAAATCAGTACTAAACTAGGAGTCGGTTCATACATAGAAAAGAATAAAACAAGATGGAAATTAGAAATGGAGCATACTTTAAATCTATATAATATAACCAAGACACATAAAATCTAAATAAGGAAAAAATTAAACTTCATTCACTGGGCCAATGCAAAGATGACAAAGGAATTCACACAATACTTAAAGA
The DNA here is from genome assembly GCA_029582605.1 of Solanum gracilifrons. Lineage (NCBI taxonomy): Eukaryota > Viridiplantae > Streptophyta > Magnoliopsida > Solanales > Solanaceae > Solanum > Solanum gracilifrons. Next base: position 145,523 of record JAJOOH010001599.1, read on the forward strand.
AACTTTCACTTAAAATTAAACTAACTTCACATGATAAGATAAGACACCAAATGGTGGTTATAAATAAACAGTTAAACTAGCAGTGATCAAATGGAGTGGATTTAGGCACAATTACTTAGACAAAGATAACGATAAGGAAGCAATTGCCAATCGAAGATGTAGCAGACCATTGGAGTGGTGTCATAAAGCCTAAAATGTGATATGGAATGACATATATGATATTAGAAAGAACTAAGTTCAAGAGAGTAAGGCGAAAACTAGTTTAAAGTAAAGCGAACCACCACCTTCAAAATAGTTTTTCTTAGTAACACATAGCAATCCACAAACAATGAAAAAATGAAGAATCAAAGCTTTATACAACTAAGCAAAGGCAGTAGTAAACCTACATTTTAATAGAATAACTTCAGCATTTTGAACATGAGCAAATCAGTAAACAAAATTAACAAAATATGCTACTGTTTTGCAGCAAATTTAGATATGAATAAAAGAGGGTTTTTTTTTAGCATTTTTCACAATTTCAAATAAAGAGAGAGGGAAGGCATAGGCTATAAGAATTTTCCAGAAGTCACAAGGACCATTTCAAAGAGAAACATATGCTTGACATTGCATAAGATAGACTCGACTACGTTCAAATGAAAGGAAGGAGGGATCAGTACTAAACTAAATGAGATGAAGCTATGGAGGCTTTAGAAAACAAACACAATAATGATCTGCAAACATGATATCAATTGCCGAAAAATAAGAGAAACACAACCAGCATTCAAGTTTGCAAGGGCATGAATGAATACTACGAGATAGGGTTGACACACGGGCATTCAAAACTACAAAGAGAACAACCAGGAAAATAAGAAAATAATGAAAGAACTGAACTACATAGTTAATAAACTTGGAAAGGAATGTAAATAAACTTCAAATCCATTTTAGAGAAAACGAAGCAGAGATTTAACTAACTGCATGGATACAAATGTAGTTAATGAACACATTGACCAAACAGTATTAAAGAAAAACTCATTAATGTTGGATTCAAACTTGCTGCCCAAAACTCACCAGAAAACAAGATTATGGACGAGTTAAGAATCCTCGCATCGAGTATCGAACACACATAATATGCTACATCAAAACAAAATACAAAAAAAAAGCGAGGATATCTTTCTCAGGGTAGCACAACTGTTATATTCTAGGTATTTTGATGATCCTCACAAATGGAGGGACCTGGTTCTTCGCAGAGTGATCTCGTCAAGATTCAAATGGTTAGAGTTGTAAAGTTGTCATGTCAGGGAGTAGGTGAAAAGTGCAGTGTACTACACCAATAGGAAGAGTAGACGAGATTGTCTGTTTCAGTGGCTCACAATTGCAGGAACCCGGTTCCTAACTGAGTTATCTCGTCCAGATCTATAATAGGGTACAGTTGTAAAGTTGTCGTGTCAGAGGTTGGTGAGGCGTCATCGTACTACACCAATATGAATGGACGGAGTTGTTTGTCCAACGGTCAATAACTCTTTATGGTTGACTTAGTCAACATGACAAACAACAAATTAATTCATTCATTCAAAAAGAGAGAGAGCCAACACGTCTTCTCAAGAACTTACTCAGAAAAGTTTGCAATCGACTGGGTCCCTGCAAGACTGCATATGTGAAAGATAGACAAGAAAGCTATCAGATAAGCTGCCATGTGAGATGTGGTAGGTGCACGTCTTTCCAGAGAGGCAGGCTCTCAGCCAATGGGCGGTTTCAAGGAGTTTTTGTTCATGTTGATATAATTTCTTAACACAAAACACGAACATAAGATTTGGCAAACAAAAATTTGGATTTTCTCTAAAAATTCACAAGCTTAAAAGACAAAGACATCTTTAAGGAAGAACTCAAACTTCAAAATAGCAAGGAACCTCATCGACTGAAGATTGCTTCCTGAACCTATTTTTATTGTATTTACTTGTATTTGTGCTTATATTGTAGGATTCATTTCACTTGTGTTAAAAACGTTTCAAGACTTGTGTGAATCACTGTAATAACATAGGTAGGGGTAACTTTGTGTCTTACTGTAAAAGTCTATATTAATCATTGAGGATTAGTGTAGTGGGGCATGCAGGCATTACTTAGGCTCAGTTAAGTAGTACGTAATATTACTTAGTGTTGAAATTAAGAGGTTAATCCATCTTTGTGGTGTAAACTGTGTTTTACTTTTGGTGAAGAAGATTAGTAAAAATAGTTTGAAAAGGTTTGTAAGACATGTCATAGTTTTACTCCCTTGAGCAAGGAGGTTTCCACGTAAACACTCTTGTGCATGATTTACTTTGTGTTATTCATTTTCTACACCTTATTCGGTTGAGGACCTGGTCCTATAAACACTGGTGGACACGTACAGTTCATAAATTGGTATCAAAGTGTGGGCTCTCCATCTAGTTAACACCAAGAAAGAGATTCCTGAAGGAAATGACCACACCAGTGAGCATGCAAAGAAGTTAGTGTCCAACAAGACCTTCTTTTCTTGATAGTCAGTTCTATAGACATTGGAAGATTCGTATGAGTGACTATCTTATGGTGGAGGACATTGAGGTGTGCAGTGTTATTTGGGGAGGTCCTTATGTGCCAACTTTGGAGGTCATAGATAGAGAGGTCCCAATATTCATTCCTAAAATGCGACAATAGTATAATGACTCAGACAGACGATTGGTGCAGCAAAATCATAGAGTAAGGAAGCTATTGATATGTGGCTTAGCGTAAATGAATACGATATGATCTCATCTTGAGAATCAGCTAAGGAAATCTGGGATCTATTGAAAACAATGTATGAAGGTACTGAGGAAACAAGGAAATCTATTATAGATCTCTTTACCACTTAATTTAAAAGCTTCATCATAAACGCATGTGAATCTATTCATGAAATGCGCACAAGATTCTCACCATCACAAATGAACTCATGCTCCTAGAAAAACCATTGCCCATGTGCAAGAAAGTCTCCAAGATACTAGAAGTTCTTCGCAGATCTTGGACAAATGACCTTGTGATTAGAAATTAGATAAGGGAGCTTGAAGTAGTGACATTGTGTACACTATTTGAGCATCTTCAAGTTCATGAGATGCATAGAAAAGGGAAGGTTCTCAGTCTCAAGGGTGAAGACATGAGGGCAGATCTTACTGGTGTTGCTTATCAAGGGAGAGGTGCAAAAGGGGATAAATCACTAGCCTCCAAGGTGTCACAAAGTAAAATATGTGAAGTAGATGAGACCATGGGCTATTTCACTCAAAGATTTCAAAAAATCGTGAGTGAATGTGGAAGGTTCATGAAGAATGAAAATCACAACAGTGCTACAAGCTCTAGTAACCTATGTTAAAAGTGTGATCAACCAGGTCACTTCTTTAGAGACTGCTCTATGCACAAAGCTGACCACAGAGAATAAGTCATGTCTGGAGAAAGTGAAGACAAAGAGGGGGACCAGGTCTGTGACAAGCTAAGTAGAAGAGAAGCCTTTTTCCAGGCAGTGAAGAAGGATATGACAGCATGGAAAAATTCCTAAAGAGATTCAGATGATTCTGAGCACCCTAATGACACTCTCATGGCAAAATCATATGACGAAGATGACGATGAAAAGGTAACTGTATCATACTTCAAGCAAAACTTGAATACTTTTTCTACCAATGAATTAAGAAAGCCAGCTATTGCACTACTTGATTTGAAAAGTGAGCTAACTACTGAAAATGATATCGTGAAAAATAGTCTAGACATCTCTCAACATGGAAAAAGTGCTTTATTTGCCTAAATATCTGTTATTGAAAATCAAATGGTTGTTCTAGATGCTAAAAATCTAGAACTGAAGGAAAAGTTGAGAGGGGTAACTTATACGATCTCTAAAGGAAAGAACAAGGCAAGAAGCTTGCAGCTGGAGCTTGAAAATAAGTTGCATACTACTGAAATTAAGATGGAATTGGCTTTAGAAAGAAATCTTGAGTTGGAGGGGGACCTGGTCTTTGTTAAAGAGGAACTTGAAAAATCCCTCAAATGGACCAATTCCTCTAAGATCCTTACAAATCTAATTGGTCAAGGCAACAACAGTAGAAGAGGGGTGGGTTGTGAGAAGATAGATTCCACATACAATCCTCACAACTAATCTGTTTCTATTGTTGATGATCTGCGGTGTGTGCATTGTGATTTAGATAGACATCTTAATAGAGATTGTCCTGTCTTGAAAAAATATGAAGGAAGTTTGTCAAACTATTCCAAACAGAGAAATATACTGAAGAAGGGACCTGGTCCTGCTTATGGTCCTAGGTTGAAGAAAACCAGCCTGCCTCACCGGATAAAAGATTTTCTTATCACTCTATTATCTGCTTGCTGGGAACTCCGTTTCAAATGGGTTCCCAAGGCTAATAAGCAATTTTCTATGCAAGTGAGAGGAGGCAGCATCAGTCAGTGTTGGTTTATGAATAGTTAATGCTCAAAGCACATGACAGAAAAGGCTACACAACTTCCTCTCTCTCAAGGCACTTCATGGTTGAGGTGTCTCTTTTTGCAATGGCAAGAAATGGCACATTCTTAGTGTAGGTAGAACTGGAAAGTCTGTGAAACACTCTTTTGAAAATGTGTACTTTGTCAATGGTTGTAGTACAATCTTTCAAGTGTTTCACACATCTATGATGGAAGAAATGAAGTTTTAATCTTATTATAAAACGTGTTGTCTATACTTGCTATCTCTCGGGTGATGATCTTGACATAATAGAGTTGGAAGAACATCTTTATTGCTGATCTGAATACTGCTCATAGTGACAGTCTCACTTGCCATAGTGCTCAAGATGAGAATGTTGAGGTATGACACAAGAGACATGCTCATGTGAGTGCTTCTCTACTGCACAAACTTGTGTCAAGGGACCTGGTCCGCAGTTTGCACAAAATGAAATTTACAGATGACAAAGGGTGTGACTATGGTGTTAAAGAGAAACAAATTAGATCAGCCTTTAGGTGGAATATGTAGGCTTTCAATCTTCCAAAGAATCTTCGGGCTGATGTGGTAAATGTTTCATGTTCTGTGACCAAAATGATGATATTATCTCAGTGATGTTGAAAGAATATTTGTGGGATACTCCTTTTCCAGCAAGGCTTATCTGATATATAAAAATTGTGTGCATTGGAAAATATTCTCTTGTGATTTTAGATTAGTTTGGAAGAATTGAGAATAGTCCCAAGGAAGCTGATGCAGATCATGAACCTGATGAGGGACCCGATCCAGTAGACATTGTTGAATAAACATGATGCAGCTCAAACCTATAATGTGAATTCTGGAGGTGAGAATGAAGAATCTCATTAAGATAAGTTTTAAAAAAGCAAAGTGTGACACTCGATTTCCCGATCAGCTAATAGGTTGTCGAAGTTCCTCTTTGACAATGTCTTCAAAAGACGTAAAAATGACAAAACCCTCTTTTTGAAATCACAGGGTAATGAATTGCTGATTATTCAAGTACATATTGATGATGTTATCTTTGAAGTAACCTTTGAGGTGTTGTGTGTAGAGTTTTTTGCGCTCAGGAATAGTGAGTTTTGAAGTGAGCATAATGAAAGAATTAAATTTCTTCTTGGAGCGGTAGATCAAGCAAACCTCTAAAGGTACCCCCGTGTGTCAAGAAAAATACATCAATGAGCTGCTCAAATGACTTAACATACTTGAAATCAAGAAAATGTTAGGAGCAATGTCATAATGAAGTTCTACAAAATGGAAGATCAATTGACTGATATCTTCACTAAAACCCTAAGTAAGGACCAGTTGTATACTCTAATAGGAATTTAGCTACCGGGAAGAAGATAGCACAGTGTTTTGGGAAAATTGATGTCTAATCAAAGACAGGGACCTGGTACCAGGTCATAGAAGCTATTGAAAAGGTTTCAAGTTATGGGTGCCTAGATAATTCATACTCTCATGGGCACTAACTTGATGCTGGATGCTAATGAACCTTGTTCAGAGACTCCATTCTTGTACAAAGAAACCACATTTCAGGGCTGCTTAGAGAATTTGAAGACACTTGAAGAAACTAGGGACCTGGTTCTATTGCGTCCATTAGGAGCCTTTTTTATTCGGAGGAACATGTGATGCTGATTATGCTGGGTATCCAGTTGGTAGAAATAGTACCATATGAAAGCCTATATTCTAGGTTGATCTCTTACTCATGGGGAACTAAAAGAAAGATTCAGTTGCTCTTTCAACAACTGAAGCAGATAATGTAGCAATTGCAGCTTGTTGTGCTCAACTCCTGTGGATTAAGCAACATCTTGAAGCTTTTGAAGAACTGGCTGAGATAATCAAATTGATGTTAGGAATGCTAAAATCTTTTTGAATGGATCCTGCCTAAAGCAATCAACTCTCTCATGACTATGCAAAATGAGCAGGTATCCTTATTTTTCAATTATGTATGTTATAGTAAGTTTAATCTCATACATTTTGTAGGTATACACACATGGCAAAAAGGCTGAAGGAAAAGGGAGTTCAGAACAAATCTAGGCAATCACATTCAAACTACAGAGAGGGACTCGTTCTGTTCTCAAAGGTTATCACTCTTAACATTCCATTCTGAATTATGCAGGAGAACCGTTGCAATTGCCACGTGTCTGTCATTCAGGTATCAGACAATTGTCCCATCTTTTGAATACCAAAATGGCACTTCCTTTCACATGATACACCTTTTTCACTTCTTTTATATTCTATAATTGTTTCCATCTCCCCCAGAAAATTCAATTTCCCTTCAAAATATCAGTGTTTTTCGAAACCCACTTTTCTCCTCTCTCAAAAACACTTCGAATTGTTACACCCTTTGTTCCTACTGCAGAATTTTCTATTGAAGATGTTTTTAAGTATGATGTGGGACAAGGTCCATCAAGCAAAATGTAGAAGTTGAAAAGATGATGTTCATAAAGGGAGAAGTTGATATTCTGAATGGGAGGGTGTCTAATTTTTTTAAAAATATATTAAATGAAATCCACTTTTTGGTTCCTCAATTATTGATCTATCCATCTCGGAGGCCTTGAGTAAGTCTGATATCATCAATCTTTCTGTCATGAGAAACTCTGGCTTACGTTGGAAGCTATGACAGTTACTATTTCTAACAGGGATACAAAAATAGGTTTCCTGAATGCTCAGCTTCTGAAATAGCACTATTAGAGGGACCATGTTGAAAATTTTTATTAAAAAAAAAGGAGACCTGAAGGTTCAACATTAAGGCTGGGCAACAAAGAATGTTAGCGTTGTCCTCCTAAACTCCCATGTCAGTCCTCCTTGTTTTCTATCGAAATTCAGTAGGCATTTTCTTGGTTCTCATTCGTAATAATATTTGCACTGCTTTGATTGCTGATCTTTTGTTTATGAATGAAAAATGTCTTGTTTCTACTGACTTGTCTTATTACTTTAAGCATTTTTACTCATGCTAAGTGTTGCCCAAGTGGACATGAACTTGCTTGAACTGCATTTCTATCAACTTGGTTTACTGCGTTAACCCTTTTTAATGATGTCAAAAGAGGGAACACTGGTATCAATTTTTAAGGTATGAGATCAATGATGTTAGCTACTTTGAAGAAGACATGGTCATGCCAACAGGGGAAATCAATGCTAGCTATTTGAAGAGGACATGGTCATGCCGATAGGGGGAAGACGTTGTTTGTCTTCATCAAAAATGGGGGAAATGCTATTTTGATTTTTTGGTGATTTGACAAACTTTGGGGATGATGAAACTCCAGTTACCTGAAGAATTCTTGTTGATAGGGGGAACTGGTGAATAAGTCTGTTATCATCAAAGAGGGGGAAAATGTTATTTTTGAGCAAATGTTAAGTTTTAATGATTTAACAAATTTAAAGATCTAACAAGGAATTATATCCTTGTTATTGGGAATGCTGACAGTGAAATGAATGAATGAAATAAGTGTGAGGAATATTTATGTGTCATCATCAAAAAGGGGGGGAATGGTATATTCTAGGTGTTTTGATAATCCTCACAAATGCAAGGACCTGGTCCCTGGCAGTGTGCTCTTGCCCAGATTCAAATGGGTACGGCTGTAAAGATGTCAGGTTAGGTGGTAGGTGAAAAGTGCAGTGTACTACAACAATAGGAAGAGCGGAAGACACTATCTATTTCAGTGGCTCACAATTGCAGGGATCCGCTCCCTGGCTGAGTTCTCTCATACAGATCGATAATGGGGTACAGTTGTAAAGCTGTCATGTCGAAGGTTGGAGAGGTGTTACGGTACTGTACCAATCAAAATGGACGAAGTTGTTTTTCCAACGACCAATAACCCTTTATGGTTAACTTAGTCAGCATGACAAACAACAAATTAATTCATTCATTCAAAAGGAGAGAGAGACACCTCGTCTTCTCAAGAACTTACTAAGAAAAGTGTGCAAGGGACCTGGTCCTTGCAAGACTGCGTATGTGAAAGGACGGCAAGAGAGCTGATAGAAAAGTTGTCACTTCTGATGTGGTAGGTGCACGTCTTTCCAGAGAGGCAGGCTCTTAGCCAATGGGCGGTCCTAAGGAGTTTGTGTTCATGTAGATATAATATCTTAAAAAAAAACAAAAACTTCAGATTTGGCAAATAAAAACTTGGATTTTCTCTGAAAATTCACAAGCTTAAAAGACAAAGCCATCTTCAAAGAAGAACTCAAGATTCAAAACAGCAAGGGACCTCATCGACTGAAGATTGCTTCCTGAACATGTTGTTATTATGATTGCTTGTATTTGTGCTTATATTGTAGGATTCATTTCGCTTGTGTTAGAAATGTTTCAAAAGTTGTGTGAATCGCTATACGAACATAGTTAGGGGTAAGTTTGTGTCTTACTGTAAAAGTCTATATTAATCGTTGAGGATTAGTGTAGTGGGCAATGCAGGCATTGCTTAGGCTCTGTTAAGTAATATATGATATTACTTAGTGTTGAGATTTAGAAGTTAATCTCATTGTTGTGGTGTAAACTGTGTTTTACTTTTGCTTGAGAAGATTCGTAAAAGAAGTTCGAAAAGTCCTGTAAGACAGATTGTGGTTTTTCTCCCTTGAGCAAGGAGGTTTCCATGTAAAAACTCTTATGTATGATTTACTTTCTGTTATTCATTTCTTCACTTTATTCTGTCGGGGACCTGGTCCTGTGAACAGTGGTGGACGCATACATTTAATCAATAACTGAGACCAAACGAGCCGATGGAGAAGCTTTCACCACACAAAACTCCAACAGACAGCAATAGAGAGAAACTCACAGCTAAAACTCCCGAGTTCATATCGTGAAGAGCCAATTTCTATATATTTTGATCTATTGAAACAATTTATGGCTAGTAATTTTTGCTATATCTTGGTTCCTAATTCCCATAGTTTCCAAATTCTATTTTCTTCAATATAAATTCTTGCTGAATTTTTCCCAACGTTTTTCCAATTTTGTCTTCCAATCCTTGACAATGATGAACATGGGGGGATTTTATAGACGAAAATTTAGGGAAAATTTAGGGGAAAAGACGAGGATAATTTCAAGTAAAAGCTGGATTTTTGAATTCTCAAATTCTATCCAGAATAGGAGTGAGAGGTAATTCGTGTCATCTAGACACTCCGCCTTGTTGCTGACATTTAGAGCATTTCTTTCCAAACTCATGTGCATCCATGTAGATTGATGGCCATTAATACCCACTTTGGAGAACTTTAGCGGTGGTGCGAACACCACCATGGTGACCTCCCACTAGAGATGTATGGCAAGCATAGTAAATTTCTACCACTTCTTCCAGAACACACCTTTTGATGACATGGTCAGCACATTATCGGAACAAGTATGGCTCATCCCAAAAGTACCTTTTAAAATCGAACAAGAATCTTTCCTATTGGTAAAAGGTCAACTCATCCAGCATCAGTCCACACACAATGTAATTTGTAAAATTTGCATAACCTGGTGTATGTTTGAGGGATATTGCAAAAACCCGTTCATCTGGGAAAGAGTCATCTATGTCATCCTCATGCTCGACATTCTCCCTTGATTCTAGCTTTGATAAATGGTCAGCCACTTGATTTTCACATCCTTTTTGATCTTTTACCTTGAAATCAAATTCTTGTAAAAGTAGTACCCACCTAATCAATCGTGGTTTTGCATCATTATTTGCCATCAAATAATGGTGTGCAACATGATCAGTGTTTTTTATTACGTTGGTGCCTAGCAGGTATGCCCTAAAATTTTCAAATGCATAGACTATTGCAAGCAACTCTTGTTCGGTGACCGTATAATTTTGATGAGCACTATTTAGAGTCTAACTTGCGTAGTAGATTGGGTGAAACAATTTGTTACGCTTTTACCCCAAAACAACCCAAGTGCCATACCGCTGGCATCACACATTAAATCAAAAGATTCGGACCAATTAAGACTGATGATGATTGGAGTGGATATTAGTTTCTCTTTCTAACACTGAAATGTAGCCATACAAGCATTATTAAAGTGGAATTTCACTTCCTTCTCTAAGAGTTTGCACAATGGGAGTGCAATCTTTGAGAAGTCTTTAATGAACCTTCTGTAGAATCCTCCATGCCTTAAGAAACTGCGAATGCCCTTCACTGAAATTGGCGGGGGTAATTTCTCAATGATCTCAAGTTTTGCCTTGCCAACTGGCAGCCCCTTTTGTGAAACCTTATGCCCAATTAAAATACCTTGTTTTACCATAAACTGACATTTTTCCCAATTCTGAACGAGATTCGTTTCGATGCATCTTTGGAGTACCTGTCCTAAGTGAGTCAAGCATTCTTCGAACGTATCCCCTACAACTAAGAAGTCGTCCATGAACACCTCCATGGAGTCTTCGACCATATCTGCAAAAATAGACAGCATGCAATGCTGAAATGTTGTTGGGGCATTACATAGCCCGAATGGCATTCTTTTGAATGCGAAAGTTCCATAAGGGCTAGTTAAAGTGGTTTTCTCTTGATCTTCCGGCACAATAGAGATTTGGTTGTAGCCGGAGTACCCACACAAAAATTAGTACCACCCTCTTTCTGATAACCGGTCAAGCCATCAAAAAATGGTCTTTCGCGATCCATGAGTTAAGCCTTCGATAGTCCATGCATCTTCTCCACCCAGTCACTTGTCTTGTTGGCACAAGTTCTCTTTTTATATTCGGGAATATGGTTATGCCTCCCTTTTTTCGGTACACATTGCACCAGACTTACCCACTTACTATTTGCAATAGGGTATATCACCCCTGCAACTAGCCACTTGATAATTTCCTTTTTTACCACCTCTTGCATTGGAGGGTTCAATATCCGTTGATGGTCCACACTAGGTTTGCATTCGTTGTCGAGCCAGATTTTGTGAGTACATATGCCTAGAGGAATTCCTACTATATCGGCTATTATCCATCCAATAGCTTTTATATGCTTCCACAGTACTTCAATGAGCAATTTCACTTGCCTTTCAAGCAGATTAGCGGTGATAATTACAGGTAGAGTATTATTGGCTCCTAAGAAGGAATATTTGAGATGAGAGGTTAGGGATTTTAACTCCAAATTCGGTGGTTCTTCTGTTGATGGTTTAGCAGGGGGAATTTCTCTATTTTTCAGATTGATATCCAATTTGATTGCATTCCTTGAATATGCTCCTAATCTTGATAAAGCAGCTACTACTTCCTCGTAACTCTGAACTTCAAATTCATCATAATTAGCAAACACAGATACAAGGGGCTCATTCTCGCGCATTAAATGACTCACACTTGCCACTACATTATCGATCACATCCTCAATGGACACCATATGGATGTTACTTGGTTGCTTCATGGACTTACATATTTTGAAGGTCACCTCATCATCATTCACGCGGAACTTCAATTTCCAGCTTTCAACATCCACCAATGCTCTTCCGATAGCTAAGAATGGCCTTCCAAAAATAATGGGATTTTCAGCATCGATCTCACAGTCTAGAATCACAAAATCAGCTGGAAAGATGAACCGATCCACTTTTACCAATATGCCATAGAGTATTCCGACTGGTTGCTTGATTGATCGATCAGTCATGAGGAGTCTCATTGTCGTTGCCTTTAGTTCACCCAAACCAAGTTGCTTGTATATTGAATAAGGCATCAAGTTAATACTTGCTCCTAAATCACGCAAGTCTTTAGAAAATTGGAGCATGCCAATCGTGCATGGGATTGTGAATGCTCCAGGATCGTCTTTCTGAGTGATTGAATCATTTGTCATAATTGCACTGTAGCTATAGGGCACCTCAATCATTTCGTATTCGTAGCTCATTTTGTTTGTACCCAGTTCTTTCATGAATTTGGCGTATCCCTGCATTTCCAACAATGCTTTTACCAGAGGAAGGTTAAATGATAAGCTCTTGAATACTGACAATTTTTTTTTGAACTTCTCATCTTTATTCTTCTTTTCAAACGTTGGGGAAATGGTGGAGGTATCTTGGTTAAAGGATGTGTGAATTTTGGAACTTGAAATTGTTGATCTGCTTCCTCCTGTGGTTCTCTACTAAGACTTTGTTGAATAGGCAAACCTTTGTCATCCACACCTTGACTCTCTTCATGTTTTTGAGGATCCTCATCTTCCATCATATCCCCTATTGCCACCTTACCGCTAGAGGTAACCACAACCAACTCTCTCTTAATATAGTCCATGGGTGTTTTGGATGTTAATTTAGCTGATAACATACTAAATTTACCTCCCAGCATTTTGAGGCATCAGCATGAGAATTTACTTTATTGTTCAATGATGAAAAGTCATTTTTCATTCCTTTTAGCAGGTCATCAGAGCCCTCAACTTTATCGAGTATGCGCGATAACAAACCATTTACCCAAGGACTACTTGCACTTCTTTTGGATTTCGGGCTTTCAATCAAGTGAATATGGTCCGCCTCTGACCATCCTGCTCAGCCCAATCTTGCCAATATCTCCTTGGGGTTTCTCCTCTATAATAGTTCCAACCTTGATTCCCAACCCGTGATTGGTTCTACCTAGTTAATTGTTAGCTTTGTTTTACTCTTTTGTTTTGAATAGGACAGTGGAGCATGCCTGACAGAGATGGTGATAAAATGGATTTGTCTCTTCTGGAAATGAAGTCCCTTAGGGAGCACGTCCTAAGTTTCAGACAATTGGAGAGGGAGTCAATCCATGAGTTGTGGCTGAAATTTAAGTCAGTCTTCCTGCACCACCTAGCTCATGAAATTTCAGAAAACGTACTATTGGACTGCTTCTACAAAACTCTTGGCCCAGTACATAGAAGAATGGTTTATCAAATATTTTTGGGGGTCTCTCACGACTACCCTACGCAATAGCAGCCCATCTCCTTAATAACCTGGCTATGACCAACAAAGATATAGAGAAGGATCATATTTTGGCCATACTGTTGACCCAGCTGGATTTAGTGACCAAAATGATCATGGAATTCGAAGCGTCGGACAAAAATAAAGACCACTATATTCCCTCTCAAGAGTGTATGAAGCCTAATGTAAATGAGGGTGAACAAATAGCACAGATGCTCGCACTCATTCTTCACAAGGTCGAAAGTCACGACAATGTGTTGAATGAGGTAAAAGAAAATGTTTTTATGCTGAATGAGATAACGACTTCCCATTTCATAGCCATTCATATGCTAGAAACCCAAGTGGGTCATGTGTTGTCTCGTCTCCGCTCCACAAATTAAGATTAAGTGGGGAAGTCATGCCACGACTATAACTAAGGCGCTTCTTGGGAGGCAACCCAAAGTTTTACAATTCTCTGTTATTTTAGAATAATGGTGTGTTAAATGTGCAGGACATGTGTTGTGCTTGCATGTTGTGTAATTTGGCAAGAACTGGAAGAAGTCTAAGCTTAATTGAACTAGTGCATATTTTGATTTTATTTTCGTGGGTTGCGGGGTTTAATTCAAGAAGTTGGATTGAAAGTAGGCATGTTGAGTTGTTTTGCAAGCTGGGTCGACCTTGCCGAACCACTTAGTGAATTCACCGAAGGACCCATCTTGCCCTTGATTTCTTGCTAAATGAATAGTTGAATTCTATAACTTTCGGCGACAAGCATTAGGTCGCCGAAAGCCCTCGGCAACTCACCGAGAGTATCCTCGATCACCCTTTGTCTGCATCATTGAACCCTTGTTGCACTGTAAATTTTCGTTGGACAAAACCTTGGTAGCGGAAAGTAGTCGGCGAATCACCGAAGGGGTAGTCCCATCGCCTATTTGCTCAGACCTTTGAGCCAATTCCTTCGGTGAGTCCAATCCAGCTCGCCAAAGAGGTTCAGTGACTCGCTAACTGGTTCGGTGAGTCTATCTGCTACTGATTGCTTCTGCTTGAATTGATTCTAAATTTTTCCCGATATATTGCAGACATGGCTAGACCTAAAGTTCCAGGTAGAAACATCCCACCCCAAAATAGGGAAAAAGGGTTCAAAATCAACAATGGTGCAGTTGTATCAAAAGGAAAGGCTACAAAACTCTCCACAACTGGTGGAAAGGGCAAAAGAAAAGGCAAGGCACCAACATCACCAGAGGTCAGCTGCGACAACGAAGGCATATATGACACTTACCTCACTGCTTCTGAGAATGAGGGTGAACAGAAGCAAAACCAAAGTGTAGCCTCTGATGATGATGAGCAGATACTAGCAGAGAGGGCTGAATTGAGATCTAAGAAGCTGAATGATCCATCTTGAATCAGAAATCCTCCGTCTACCACTCATACTCCCCTAGTTCCAGAGCAGGCAATGGTGCTTGCATCACTAGTACATGTTCCTCCTCCCATGTCCATGAACAAATTGAAAATTGAAGGACTGAGGACGATTATTGAGGAGAAACATTTGTCCACAGATGGAGTGATTGACAGGTATCCAGAAATTATGAGCTACCTCAAGTATCATAATTTCCAAATCATCACAAAGCCCCGTGGCCCATATATTCCAAATTGGGTGTAGGAGTTTATGCATCATATGGAACCTTGATACCACAAAGAAATAAGCAAGTAACAACATTCAAACCAATTGACTATGTAGTCGTTCGTAGAGGAAGGTCAAGTGCGACCCTGACATTATTGATGCCATCCTAGTGTCAATACATGATTAGGACTGGAAAACTAGATAGCATAAAGAAGTGGTTAGATCCGTTGATTTGAGATGGCACTCCCAAGTGGCTTGAGGCTTATGTTGTGATTGAAAAGAAGGACCTTAACGTGGCACCTTAGTATTGGTTTGGTTTCATCAGCAGTACGATCATGCCATCTCAAAAGAAATATATTCGGAGACATGCCAAAGCATCCTGTTTAGGTCACATTATTGATAAAACTCAGCAAAATTTGGGGATGATCGTTGCTTCAGAGATTTTCATGCGTGCAAAACAGCATCAACCCTCACTTCCCTTCCCGGTATTGATCACCGAGTTGTGCAGATGAGCTCGGGTACCTAGAGATGCTAATAAGGACGTGAAAGTAATTCCCACATCCTCTACTGATATCTGGAGGACCAAAGTTGAGTATCTTAAGGATCAGGCAGAGAAAATGCTAAAAGCTTCCCCGGTGGACATTCCCTCGGTTCTGGTCTCAGACTTCATACCTGCAGAGGCATCTTTTCCTACTCCTGCCCGTGGGCCTTCAGGTACATCTACTACCTCTGCTACTCCTTCTTTTATTTCAAGTTCTTCCACTGCTGGAATGTCTCCTAGACCTGCTGTTGTGGTCTCCCGGACTCCGATCGGTCATGCC
Organism: Solanum gracilifrons; assembly: GCA_029582605.1. Taxonomy (NCBI): domain Eukaryota; kingdom Viridiplantae; phylum Streptophyta; class Magnoliopsida; order Solanales; family Solanaceae; genus Solanum; species Solanum gracilifrons. The sequence continues at coordinate 161,200 of JAJOOH010001599.1, forward strand.
TTATTAATCCAGATGGGACAGCTCGCTTATTCTGCTGAGCGTCACGCTTCCAGACTAGAAACCTCCATTCCAAACATGACTCAGGCTTCCCTTACTGATGATGTGACACCACTGAAAGATACCATTGATTCCCTCGAGGCTAGATTAGCGGTGCGTGAGTATGACCAATGATCCACATGAGAGGTAACGGCCTTAAAGGCCGCTATAACTATGTTATGATAAGATGTGGATAAGTTGAAATCCACCGAAATGTCCGTGGTCTTTGAAACAGTAGAGATTCCAGATGTACCCGAGAAGCCTCCGACTACCACCAGAAATGATGAATGGAGCAGACAACAGAGTCTGAATGAGAGACTGATGAAGAGAAGCTTGAGGATACAGAGGGAGCTACAGATGAGGACCGGACTGAGACTGAAGCAGCCATGATAGATGAGGCTATGCAACATTCCCTAGAAAATACACCTTTTGTTGTCTCTAGTGGAGCAGGCCCTTCGGAGGTGACTCTGGGGACTGATGCCCAAGTCCGCAATGCTACTCCAGGCAGTGAGTCCCAGACAAATGGATAGACTGCATAGACCTGATCCTTTCTTTACCTCCCTCTTCGTCTTACTTTCTTTCACTTTTGGATACTTTACTTCATTTCCATTTGAGGTCAATTGGTTTTTATTTGTGGTGTGGTGAGGTGCACCTTTTGTTTGAATATTGATATTCGTGTTTTGTTGATATATTTGGGTCATTGTGTTTTATGCTACTTTTTGTAGATGTTTGAGCTTGTGGGTCCTTTTGCTTTAAATTGGAAATGATTTTGACCCTTCCAAAACTTTTGCCACCTCTTGTATGCACTTGAATGTGGTTATTCTTTGGTAAATTTGAGTCTCAGTTTTGATTAATATCGATGACTCAAATAGTTCTCATAATCGAATGAACAACAATGTGCGACTACGTTGAGACCAAGTGAAGTTACATAGTCAATATATGAACTCTTTGCATCTCGTTGTGCCTAGCCAATTATCAAATTGATTCTCTTGTGATGAACGTAGCATACTAGCAAAAGTGTGGAGTCTTGTTTGACTCTGGTGTCGATGCCTTGTGTGATGAGCTTACAGTGAACCATGCATGATAACACCTGGGATTTTCCCCGTTGGTCCGGTCGACGATGTAAGGCTATCTCTTGATATGATCTTAGGCAACTTCGAAGAGTGTAAGCCAATTTCACATATACGTCTTTTGTGACCTACCTTGTGAGTGTGTGAACATCTTTTGAACACCCCTTGAGCCTTGCCTTTCTTTGGAAGAAACTTGATGATAACATGACCTTTCTTAATCCGCTACCTATAATCCTCTTGATTTGTGGCTGATTGAATAGCCAACTTAGACCAAAACCCTAAGTTGGGGTGTGGTGAAAAGAGAAGGCAAGTCAAGAAGAAAGAAAAGTCCCCTTTAACGTATAGTGTTGATAAAAATGGAACCTCTCCATACCAAAAAAAAAAGAGAGAAAAGAAAAGAAAAAGAAAAGGAAAAAGATGTGAAATAAAGTTATGAGATATGTAAAAATAAATGGGGTTCCGAACAATTTATGGAATGTGAATAATGTGATGACTTATGAGAACTAAAGAAAATGATGAAAGAAGAGGAAAGAAAGTGTTGTGAGCACCACATTTAATGAGGATAAAAGTCACTGAGTCTAAATGACCATACCGTTGCACTCAGCCTTATTACAAGCCTTGAAAAGACCTTTTTGATCTTGAGTGAGCCGAAAGAATTGTCTATTGTAAAATACGTGTAAACCTATGGGTGAAAGCATGCCTTGTGTTCTTGTTTGTGAGTGTGAATGTTACATTTAATTCCAGAACTTTAAATTGTTGAACCATTGTGTTTGAATATGGAATCATTCTTTTGTGTGAGGGAATTTGAATACCTTTGATGAGCTTGAACTTTTATTTGAAGCAAGTATAGTGAGCTTGAGAATCTTTGATAATGGTGTGTCACAACTTGAGTTTTTGAGTATACAACTGTTCCTTGCCTGAGTAAATTGAGCCTTGTTTTGTACATTAATGATTGAGTGTTGTGTAGCACCATTTGAGACATCCTTTTTGAACTGCCGAACTTGAGTTTTATTTGAGGACAAGCAGAAGTTTAAGTTGGGGGTGTTGATGAACCCTCAGAAGTGTTATTAGAACATTTTTTTGTCTCTACTCGTGTTGGTGATTCTCTAGTGGCTAAGAGGGTTTATAGATGATGTCCCGCTTCCTTATCCCATAGAGTTACTCTTGTTGACTTGGTAAAACTTCACATGTTAGACTTTAATGTGATTCTTAAATCAACCCCATTCGTAAAAATAAGACTTGTTGTTATTATCATTTGTTTTAAACAAAAAGACAAACTTATTATTATTATTATTATTTATTTATTTGAAACCAAATATTGCTCAAATATTTTAATTACATAATATATTTATTTCAAGATTTCATATTTCTAAACAGGTTCAAAAAAATACAAGGTATAAACATATATGTCATGCACACAAAGATATACATTTTATTTTTATATTTATGTTTTCTCTACGCATGACTTATAATCTTTATACATTTCATAATATCTTCTCCTCTGTACTATCCCTTTTCCTGACCCACCTTATAGGAAACCTTATTCAGTTGCTATTACCATGGGTGCATGGCTGAGCATTGTTGAGAACCAACCACATCTATTTCATTGAGCTGATTAAATTGGAAGGCTTCCAGCCTGACGCACATATAAGATTCCTCCGACAGTTTAGGATTACCCAAGGCGTTCCTCAATGTTCAAATATGGCACTAGTATAGGTCGATTATGAGGTAAGAATCCCGATCGAGAGGATCACTGCTTTGGTACAAGAATGGTATGATATTCTTGACTCACACGTGGGGGATGAGTCATGGTGCACCCCTGAATATTATACTTGGTTTATGAGGGGAGGAATTCTCGCAAGGTCTAGCTATGACAAAATCTTGGGGTTCACCGACACCCAAAGATTAAATCAAATTGGTATGGAACTATTAAACCTCTTCCCCATAACCACAACCATGTATCATTAGGTGACCCCACAGTTTATCGACCATCACATATAGGAAGTTGATGATGAACAAGAGGAAGGGATTGAGTAAGACCCAAAAGAGGATCCTAGAGAACCATCTGAGGAGATGGAAGAGAATCCGGAAGAACATTAAGATCATGACCCTAACTTGTATGACCTTAGATATGGAGGAGTGATACATATGGGGAATGAACCTATTCCAAAGATGAGTGTTGAGAAATAGTTTCTAAAACTTGATTAGTATGACAAATGAGTATGCCATCAATGTTTAAATAGAATGGTGTCTAGTTATTCCATCAATGTTTATGCATTATCACTTCCCGAGTAATCAATTATCATATCACAATATGTTTTAGATTTTGAGAAAGAGTTTTCAAGTATTAATTGAGTAAGAGTATAAGGGAATAAGTATTCCCAAAGGTATCCATTTTTAAATTGATAAAAGAGAAACTTTGATTTCTAAATGAGTTATGAATTCAAAAATATTTCAAGAGTAGTTATCTCTTCTAAAACGATAGTTTGAGGTATTATCTCAAAGCAGAGGAAAAGTATGTTTTTAAACATTGAGCATGAGTATATACTATTGAGAGTAGTATTGAGCACCGATAAGGGGATGAGTTCAGACAACTCATATTTCTCATAAACCATGTATGCCAACATGGGTACAAGATCATACTTTTCAGATGAATCCTAATTGCCTTTGGGCAGATCTTAGTGGATCCACGTAGTTGACGTGCCCTATATACCAGCAAGGTAATGGACAATTCTGGCAGTGTGGGTGAGACGCTATATCATCATGTAGCTCATAGTGTTGGTTGTCGTTTAGAGAATCTCCTAATAGAGTTAAAGTGTATTTTTATATATCCATCATTATGTTGAGTTAAAACATGAGAAAGTATTTTGTAAAGCTTTAACTGATTTAACACTTTTATTTCTTTACATGCAGCTATTGTTATCTAGTGCAGTCGTTTCTTTAAGTTATTTGTTATTCATCTATATTAAATACTCATACATTCAATGCACTAATGTTATTCGACTTGTATATTTGATACAAGTTCTTAGGATACTAAAAAAGAATCTGTTGCTTCAGAAGTCGTGTATCTTGTTCTGATTCTCACATTTGTACAATAGAGGCTTCATAAATAGAAAGTTTTGGAGAGTCTTTCAGTTTCACATGTTTTATTTAAAACTTATGTTTTATACTCAATATATTCAGAGAGTTTCGAGATTTATTACATTTTGATTAGCATTTCTTTCAGTTTGATACTTGTGTCTGCATGAGTTAGTCTTCAACTTGTAGTTAGCAAGGATGAGTGTTCGCTTCGGGGTGGTAATGGTTCTTGAGTGTCGGCCACGTCCAGGGTGATGATGATGAATAATAAACTTGGCCCTAGACTTTTTCGTTATTTTTTTTCACCTTAAAAGAGGTCTTACATGACCTCTCTTATTGTTCTAGTATGCCGACAGAGCAGTAAATTCAGGATTTACCCCAATTATTATTGAAATATTAACACCGTCCTGAATCTGGAACACGTTCAAATTTTGGATAAATCAATTATAAATATTTGCAACGTAGACCTACCTCAGGCAAAAAGAGTCTCTGTATTAGGATGCATTTTTAATTACGCTTAATTGGCGTATAAATATGTTTCATATTTGTTACATCTTTCAATATCTCCTAAACTAACATAGTTTTCTTTTCTTTTGGTTCATCAATTATATCAAAATTACGTTGATTTGTGTCGACTTGCAAACCGGCTAACTCACAATAAAACCGTCTATCAAAAGTAAAGATGATTGATAGAGTAACGATGTCGCAAACATAATGATACCTATTGAGAACCCCCGGACATTCTAAAAATATACCACACATTCCAAATGAAGAGAAAATGGCTCACATGGAACAATAACTCGAGGTCTTGATGGAAGAATTATGTAAAGTGTGAGACTTGGCTAAATTGTTGGTTGCCACTTTCTCAACTTTCAAGATGCCTATGTACTTCCCACAGGTTGATTTTCCTTCAGCCAACTTACAAAACAACGTAGAACAAAATCAACACGCTCCCGCTCACAGTCAAGTGCTACCAGCTTCTCCAACCGTAGTAACGACCGTTCCTGACCTTTCTAATTGCGATCCTACCATACCAACAATTTAGGAGATACTTTGGGAACACGTTGCCGCTTATTATGAGCCACGTGTTGCACTTGTATATGTTTTTGGAGCTCATACCTTAACAACACCAGCCGTTGCTAATGTTCCATCCGCGGTTGATCAATATGCAGAGATGGAGAAAGATGCCCAATTGAAAGAAGACACATCAATAAATGGCCATTTTCATGGTCTAAGAAATACGTTGAAAAGCTTACAAGTCACAAGGGGAATATAGAGCCTCTATTATCTGATTTGTACATACATCTAGACATTGATATTACGGTAGGGTACAAAAAACCAAAGTTTGACATATTTGATGGAAAAGGTGACCCTCACGCACATTTAAGGGCATAATGTGACATGTTAATCGGTGTAGAGAGAAATGAGAAGCTGAGGATGAAGTTGTTCGTCCGAAGTCTGTCTAAAGAAGCATTGACCTAGTATACGCGCCAAGACAATCGTAAATGACGTGACGGGAAGGAAATGGCGAAGGAATTCATGACATGTTTCATATTCAATACAAAAATTATAGGTGATAGATTCTTGTTGGCCAACATTCAAAAAACGCTATCTGAGAACTTCCAAGAGCACGCACAATGATGGAGAATTGAAGTTGCAAGGTTGCAACCCCCACAAGATGAGAGTGCACTCTCGAAATACTTTATTCGGGGTCAAGAAGGTATCTACTTAGCCAAGATGATGGGCCAGAAGTTTGCAGAATTAGTCAAAATGGGAGACTTTACAGAGGAAGGTGTCTAATATGGGAAAATTTAGTCTATGGTAACATTGTAAGTTTCAAGTAGGGCCATAAAATTGTGTTCCATTGGCATTATCATGAAGAAAAGAGAGGATATTTCGGCTGTCACATACCAACATATAGAACCATCCCACCGATACCCCAACAATCCCCAAATTGTTCCACATACTTATTACATACCATACAAAGTACGTAATACCCAATAACAATATAATACACCGCGAGCACCAACATACCAAAATCTACCAATACCATATGTTCCTGTCAAAGAACTCAATCCCCAAAAATAGACAAACATATGCACTGAGACCATGTCTAAATCTAGAAGCTACAAATGCTCGCACTTACAGACACATTCCAAACCTGATACCTAATTTTTAGAGAGGTTGAGTACAGCGAGACTGCTGCAACAAGTTGAATGAAAACTTCCTGATCTAATCCCTTATTATTTTGATGGAAAGAAGCGATGTTCTTACCACTAGGGAATACAAGGATATGAAACAGAAGATTGTTATGGTTTGAAGAACCTGATCAAGTATTTGATCAAGAGAAGAGTAATCAAATGTACTCAAGCACCTCCCAATGTCAACAACAACCCCTTTCAAAACCATGCAACTCGGGAAGTCAATATGGTTACTCTATATGAAGAATATGAGGGCCCTGAGTATCAAAACATAGGTTAAGCAGATACAATAACATCTTCGGCGCAGACTGTTGTCACCATTTAACTAAGGAGGACCTCTAACTGTCAAACATTTATCCCAAGAGTTGTAGTGACTACTGCAATCACTAGAAAACATTAGTATGACACCAAAGCAACCCGATAGGACTATTGAGCGGGCACCAAGGCAAGATGATCGACATCATCGTGGCTCAGGGATGACTAGGTCAAGAAGGTTTTATGTCTTCCAGAATCTTAATTAATGATGTAAAACCATGAAACTCAAAATGAAGACAATCCTAGTTTTCTGAAAGACTGGTGACAGTATCGACAAAACTATCTATGGACCGTAGGTAGAACCATAGACTGTAGTTGGTTCCGTCGTTAAGTCCCAAATGTTGATGCTCTCTAATCCCGCCCACGGTCGACCATTACACTACGTGGTTAGACCGACGGACCGTAGGCGAGGGTCAATAACCAATTAGAGGGAATTCGTTGTTGGGTCAACTTCAAAAGGTCATATCTTTTAGCACAAAATGAATTATGTCGCCCATGAATATCAAATTAAAGATAATTGAATCCTCTTTTCTATGCCACCGAGTTTGCTAAAATCCCATCTCGAAGTAAAATGTTATGCTCATTTTAGTGAAGCCTTGATAGAAAGAGAATGAACCATAGCCATAGACAACGGTTGGTACTCCAAACGATGATCCATAGGTCCCTCCGTCGATGGCCTTAATAAGCTTTTATATTAATGTCATTTAGGACTTTTTCCTATGGTTGGGGACCTAAAACTACGTCATTTTATTCAGTCTAAGTCTAATAACATAGTCAGACTTATCAGAACCCTCATTATCCGAAAATCATCCAAACTTAGAGCAAAAATGAAATGAAAGAGGTGTCAGTTTTCCAAGAACAATTAGAAGGTTTGCTTTAAGTTTCAGCCCCGAAATTGAAGGATTTCTCCGTAGATTTTGTAACCAGGTATGTGGGATTTCACTAGTGGGTTCTTTTCATCCATTAAGTCCCTAGAATTTAGTCAGTTCTTTGATTCTCCATATCTTGTTTAGACCTAGCTTTTCTCCTTGGATATTTATTGTATTTTAGCTATTGTAGTATCATAAATCGAAATAGCATATTTCTTGAAAAAAAAATTTAGTTCGTTGTATGAAACTCAGAACCCTAGTTGTGTAGATTCTCTAGTTCATGAATTGCACTTGCTAGGTTAGTTAAACAAATAACCACGCTCCATATTTTGAATGTCACATTTTCAGTACATAAATGTTGCATTCTCAGATTGCATGCCAGTATTTGAGCGATTCAGTATTTCAGTCACATATCAGCCATATATATTCAGTTAGGAGTAGACTAAGAACCAAGTTGTACTAGGGTTCCGCATACCTTTATAGTCCCAGAACTACATGCCCCCGTAGGATTATAAGTTCCCTTTGTTGGGCATTAGATTTAGTGATCACGCCATTCATGCCTTTATACCCCTTGCAAGGTATATTGGGTTCTCTCGATGGGGACTTTACATCAAACTTCATGTTTAGCTCATATGGTTTTATACCGATTAATAGTAGCTCCTAAAGTCATACTAGTAGTTCATTTGATACGATTTACAGTATATACTTCAGCATTTCGTTCAATATGTTGCTTTCATGATTAGTACTATTGTATTGCATTCATCTTAGATTTACAGTTATGTTTCAGTATTTACATTCTTGCTGAGTTTTGTTCATCTTATATATGTTTATTCAGCTTTGTATCTATATCCTGCATGCTCAGTACATTCGAAGTGCTGACACATACTCTGCGCTTCATCCTTTCATGATGTAGGTTGAGGTACTTATCATCCATATAGCGCTAAGATCTGGTCTCGGTTAGCATTTCAGCAGCTTCAGTCGTGAGTCCTCATACTTTGAGGACAATATACATGTTTTTTATTTTAGTCTTTTTGTGCAGTTTTTACTTTGGTTAGAGTTAGCTGGGGGCTTGTCCCAGAAACTCAACTCAGTTAGAGGTTTTTCAGACATTGTAGTAGAATCATCTTGAATTGTTAATTTTAATATTTTAGTTGTTATTAAACTCTTAGTATGTTTTATAAATTCCGAGTAGTTGGGTATTCCCCACTTTCAGTTATCCATGATTTTGTTTCCTCTTAGTATATGTTTTATTCAGTGATTCTTAGTATGCATGTTATATGCCAGACACAGGGTTAACTTGGGGTCACTCGTGATCCTAGGTCCCGTGTTATGCCAAGGGGGTAGCCTCGGGGAATGACCAACTTGGTACAGGAGCATTAGGTTCAAGAATCCAAGGATGTATGAAAGCAACACTAAGTTGAGTTTTTTTAATGGATGTTAAGTGAATCACAACTATGAGAGGGAGGCTACAAAAAGTTTTAAGAAAAACTTCACTTTCATTGCTATTCGTATCGTACGTGTGTATGATCCAACTTCTCCTTTCTAATTCGTCGTTATGTGTTTAAGATCATGCCTCCTCGTAGAGCAAATGCACGCAATGCTAACTCAGTTCCTCCTATCCCAAACCATGAAGTTACGAATGAAATATTTCATAATGCGATCCAACTCTTGGCTCAGAGTGTGGCGAATCAGAACTTTCTTTAGGTCCCAGTTCCTACTAAAATAAATGATGGATAAGTTCCAGTTAGGGTTCAAGATTTTTTTCAGATAAATCCGCCTAAGTTTTGATACGCTCAAATTACACCTCTTTTCAAAAACATAAGTGATCGTTATCACGTAAAGAGTCCAACTTGTAGGTTGGGGTCGATCCTACGAGGAATATAGTTTAGGCTTAAGTTCAATAAAGATTATATTCGTTTAGCCAATGTATTTCCGAGACAAATAAGTTAAAGGGGGTAGGGGATTTGTGTAACAAATTTTGGAAATTATGAACGTAATTAGTAAGCAAGATTCAAACTTTTGTTGTTATCAAATTGAGAAAGAAACTAGGGCGTACGTGTTCCCTCTAAACTCATAAGTTTCTGTTCGTTGTAATAGCAATCCCTTCCTAGTGTATTACATACAAAGTGATAAGTCATGTATCTCTAAATCTTTTGTCCGGCATCTAGAGAATTTCACCCCGCACCTTGGTCCCGCTACGCGTGTATAATTTACTAACCCTTACCATCACCTCATATTAGACGTCACATCGATGTATGGCTTAGTTTTCACCCTCGCACCAATCGACATTAATTCTATTAGATAGTATCACACTAAATCTATGTTGATAATTCTTTTCTTTTTAACTACCTCATTGGTCTGGCAAGTAGCAACAAGGCGAGTTCTAACATTGCGCACCGTTAAAAAGACTTCTCGATGAAAGAATTATCAATGCATGCAAAACACTTTTCGGGAATTACTTAGTTACTATTCATGCTTCACTAATTGCTCATGGTTGCCACAACCCTAGTTGTGGATTTAGTTACCCATATTAGTAAGAAAACAATTCATTTATTTAGAACAAGTAATTATGTACTTACATAATGAGAATAAAAAACCCAGAATTTCAACTTGAATTTCCAAACAAAACTTAGGAAATTAAGAATTGTTAAAGTTGCACGTTAATCTCCAAAGACACAAAACTAGGACAAAAGTAATAAAGTCTACCCCCAAAAACGAGGTTTACATGCCCTACAAAAAGAAAAATAAGTCCTAACTAAAAAGGAAACGAAATAAGGAAATAAAATTTTAGGACGCGATTTCGATCGACGAAACTAACCTACGGATCGTGGATTGATCTACGGTTCGTAGGTCCTTTCCGTGACTAAGGACTTGGGAAAATTTCTAACTTCAAAATCTTCAAATCTCTGAACCAAACGACAGAGCACCAAGGTCTGTGGATCCTTCTCCGTAGCTCTATACTTAGAATCTTCAACATGAGGTACTGGAACCCCTCTCTGAATCATTTGACGGATCAGCAATACAGTCCGTTGATCAATCTACGGTTCGTCCATTGCAACTGTTGTTCCACACTTGGTCAAGAATTCCCTGATTTTCCTTCAATCCTTGCCTGCTTATCTACGACACCCATCTACGGAGCAAGAATGGACCTACGGTCCGTGGATCACCTCCGTAGATGGCCTTTTTTGCACATCCTTCAGTTGCGTCTCTAAATCTCCACGGTATATCAACACCCACAACTTAAATTCGTTTTTTGTCCTCAAGCGACGCACTAAAACACCAAATAACACTTTGTCTAGAAGCAAACATTTCAAGCACCAGAAATCACATGGCTCTCTACCTGACTCTCTTCTTAAGGGCAAATCTTTTCTCTCAGACTCAACAGACTAACTTCTTTGGATCCAAACATGACAAAGACTGACTAACCAACACACAAAAAGAACTGTTTTTACTATCACGAAGGTACCAACTTTCCAACAATGTAACTAGTTCACTTACTTCGAACGAAATCCTTTTTTGACACGATAAATTTGATTTTGAGTAAAACGATTTATTCAACACTCACACTCAGAACTAACTCCAAGTAAAGTTAGTGGTCAATAGCATAGGCTTGCCCTTCTTTTCACTGCTTAGACTCTCCACACTAGGTTCTAAGATCACAATAAAACTTTTTTGTCTTTGTAACGTAGGATCAGCATCAGGTGTGGTACATTTGGGTACGTTTTAGTGACTTTCTGCCCTCCTTGACATTACATTAAGCTTACTACCTCTTTTTGCCCTATACTTGACATCCTACCGTTTTACCTTCTTTCCCTTGATTCTCTTCAACCATGGATGTGACTTTAGACTTTGTAGCTGTTTATTTTTCACTTTCATCTTTTTCTTGAGTTTTATTCTTTTCTTTAGGTTTCAACAAGTTACATCCTTTCCTTTTTCTTTTTTCTCTTTTTCAACATCAAACTTTTTTCATACCCATTTTTATTTCGGTTTGCTTTTTCATAGCCACCCTCAACTTGTGGATTTTCCATTGGTTGAGCTGCACAATACCCAATGTCGGATCACGGCCAAGATTGAGGTTACCTTTTACATTAGCCACCCTCAACTTAGCCTTTTGGCCTAAGTCGAGGTGCACATGTCCAAGGAGCGACCGGGGCCAACATAGTAGATTATGGGAAGGTGAGTTAGGGGTTTAGAAAGAAATGGTTTAATTTAGGCTCAAAGTATTTAAATCAACGGGAGCATTTATTTCATTTGGTTGGATTCTTCTTTTAGGCGATTTGTGGACTTATAAGAACAAAGGCCTATGATCACTTCCTAGCCTCTAGAGTAGATTCTGTTAGCTGGACTAACCGGTCAGGTTCTAGATTGGCAAAAAAACTGTTTGAATAATCAACTATTCTCACACAGTTTTGGCAAATAGCTTTATTATGAGATTACCCAGTTCAAGTCTTACCTTAAGTCATGCCATCAAGTTGGTTCATTATCATGTCATACTCAGAGTCAACACATTCAACTCATTCTAGCCTACAGATTTTGGCACATATTACAAAGTTTTTTTTGGACGGGTATCATTTCTTTCAAAAAGTTTCAAATTTTTCCCATCATGCTTCTACACATACAATCCTAACACAAGTCGGTTCAACAAAAATTAAGCAGTCTCTTGGGGGAAAACAAAACAGGCAAGAAAACCCCAAGAGAGGATTATGAGTTGGGTTACTCAGACTTCACCCTATCACTCACCATCCATTTACCCCACCCCCAACGAAAAATAGGTGCAATTGTCCCCAATGCATACAAAAAGCAGTAAAAAGTAATGAATTTGGGTGAAGCAAACTTGTGGCGCATAGCGCTGAGGAACCATCAACAAGCGGGTAGGTCTGGTTTCCCGAAACTCGCTTCTGTAACGTTGGGGCCACCATCAGTGGTGCCCACGTCAGAAATCACAACACCCTCATTATTGCTATCAATCATTCTAACCGCACTATCATTGCTGCTCACATCCTGACTCTCAATAGTCGGAACCTCGATAACGACCACAGAACTCAGAGCCCCACGCACGCTCTCACGAACCTTTTGCTAGAATAACTCCTCATCTATAATAGAGGCTTTTCGAGCCTGCTCAATCCACTAGCACTCTTGCTTCATTGCTCAGGCATCCTCAGTAGTGTCAGCATTTTGGCTGGAGTGGTTCATCTTCCCACGAGAACAGGTGAGCTCGGGCTGTGCATCTATATCCTCTCTGAATAGAGCATCGAGTACGGTATCGTCAGCCAATGTAGTGGGTGCAGACTGTAGCTCATCTGTGGGCGCAACAAGGTTGGAATCAATGTCGGCTCGTAGACGGTCCAACCTAGTTCGAATGGAGGAAAAATCTATGACTAGGGCTGGCCATGTGAGTACTCTCAACTCGAAGGCATCCAGGCTCTTATGAATGGCCTTAACCTTCTGATCCGTCATTGTTTCCATCCTTTTCTCCATCCCAGCCTCAAAATCTACAATTGACTTCTGCATTCATGGATTCATATGGTGAAGCAGTGTGGCCATCTGCGCCTCAAATTTCTGAACTCGAGTTAACGGCACAACAGAGGTTACAGAAGGTGGGATGGCTCTAGATAAGCTGGGGACTAACTAGCGTCCTGAGAAGAGGAGGTTGGGGCATCATCAGTGTGGGCTGGAGGGGTAGGTTCATCACCCTGGATCTTCTCCACAGTAACTAATAAATCAGTATCCAATGGCACATTGATCCGCGACCCTCTGTGAAGTGCTGCTACATTTTTCTCGTCCTTAATCAGGCCAATATCTAGGGTCCCCATTGCCTGTATCAATTTATCACAATGCCAGATTGGCACGCCACAGTCCCTGCATAGTTTTAAAATGAGGTATAGAAAAGGGTAAGTAGTGGTGGTCTTGAACGCCCTTTGATTAATCTCTGCCACTAGCATGCGGGTGAAGTCGATCTCGAACCCAGCTACTAATACTTCCACCATTACTGCACTATCCCATGTAAGTGCATTGTTAGCCTTTGTGGGCGACAGTCTATTCCGCACCAGCAACCCATAAAATATGGCCACCAAATTCAAGATGGCCTTCTAAATACCATAATGTAGTGAGCTAACCCATTCTGCACGCTCTCCATCTGCAGATATGTGCCTGGCCAACCACAGTAAGACAGCCTCTCTTTGTTTGGCATTATGCATGAAGGCTCCACTCCTTACAACGTCCCATCTGTAATCAAATTTTGTTGTATTGATTGCCAAAGTCTTATCAGGGCAGGGCTATAGAGAAATCGGCTGATGGTGGTATGTGATATGTCCACTGGAAAACCTCGAACCAAAGTAGTAGTGAGAGGGTCCTGGGCTGTGGGCTTGGACCTATAGACAATCGAACCTCGAAGAGTGGCAGCATAGGAGGCATAGAACTCCCGTATAATTTGTTCGTTATAAGTCTCCGGGTCGCGAGCCATTCAATAGCACTTGTAAAGCTGAAAAAGGGGTGGATGTCGGGAATAGTGTGTAAACTCCCTGTGAGGACTCTGCACTCTTCAGTACTACATCAGGCCATATTCTCTTTCTCATTATGCATTACGGTATCCCGGTAGATTTGCTATTTCCCCTCAACACAGTATCTGTTTGGTTCCCCAACCAACGGATCAGGGTCGTAGCTTCGTGGGACAAGGACTTCTCCCGAACTAATGGCCTCATCAGACGAGGTAGCTTTTTCATGTGACCCTGAGCTTGTGGCGGATCCAGAATCGGAGCCAAAAGCATGGGCGGGCTCATAGCCAGAAGTAGAGGCGGACTCTAAGCCGGAAGTAGAACTAGCCTTAGAACCAGAAGCAGAACCTGCCGGTGACCTGATCAGTGTTTTCTCCTCATCAGACTGGGAGATAATGACTACGTCATTGACCATCTGCCGGGATGTATTCCGGGTAGCCCGAGGTGCAGTAGAGGATGTCCTCGTGGCCTGTGGAACATATGCTAGATCATTTTCTGCGTTAGTGGTTTCATCAATCAGCCTAAAAGTAGGCTGCACCGATTTTGATTTACCCCTTTTGGAGTAGGTCACTTGCTTCTTAGGCGCCATTGTACCTGTGGATGTCTAATTAGTACCAAAATAAACTCATAACACACTCGAAAAGATTTTAGAACTAAGAACAAACAAATATGAGGAACATAAAAAAAATTCAGAGAGTTGCTTCAGTGACTACCTACGGTGGGCATTTACGGTCCGTAGGCTGACCTATGGTCTGTGGATCCCTTACGTAGATCAGAGGTACCAACAAGTTGGTCTCTGATGGGAACCACAGATGTGCATAACGATATATAGATTGATATATGAACCGTAGTCCTGTTCCGTGGTTCCAAACTTGGTGAAATTTTCATGTGCCACCAGCCATGGACCTGATCTACGATCCATAGATTGACCTATGGTCCGTAGATATGGTCTCGTAGATGGGATCTGTGCCAGGTTTCAGGCATCCTTCATCTTGACCCCAATTTGACCAATTTCAGCAATGTCACCTAATCTAATCATGCATTTCAACATAAATTATGCTAGTTCATCATTCAAAGGGTTCTGATTACTAAATTCACAGGAATTGCATAGAAAATTAGGAACCTAAGTCAAAACTTGCATTTAGACTCTCCTTACACTGGTTTTTTACATTATGAAGGCACGCAATCACTAACTATCGTCCCAAGGGTGTTTGTAGTTCTAGTTTAGCATGCATTTACATATAATCAACTACCCAAGGTCAAGACCCAATTCCTGACTTTCTATAATCAATCACTGAATCGAAATTCAAACTAAAAGGAAAGTCTATTACCTTACAAGTAATGGGAATGAGGTGATTGTGTGACGGCTCGAGGGGTGTAGAAATTGTTTGGGAGTATAAATGAGGGAATTGAGATTGATTTTAAAAAGAGGGGATTTTATTTAAGAGATGTCCGGGTCGAGTCAGGCAGACTAGGGTTTGGACCAACGAGACCCATTCTACGATCTGTGGGTCGATCTACTATCCGTCTATGAGGACCATAGATCATACTAGCACTTTTAAAAATTTGGGAACAATATGTGGGATCGACGGACACCATTCTTGGTCCGTGGAATGAACCACGGACCATCGATGGGATCCGTAGACCTCTGCACCAGACTTTTTTGTCTGTATATTTTGCTTTTCATCCGTGAACATGTAGCACCCATTAGGCCTTTCTTTTTACATTTTATGGACACTATTTAGACATGGACTATATGCTATATCTAGTCAACACTAACCAAAAATAAAAGGAATACAGAAAAGCAACTAAACAAAGAAAACTACTAAACTGAAAAGAAAAGCCTATAGTTGCCTAGATTGTACATGTTGGGTTGCCTCGCAAGCAGCGCTTGATTTAACGTCGTGGCACGACGTAGGACTCTTGATTACTCAGAGTTCATCAAGATAGAAGGCCTCAACAACTTCTTGCACACTTTCTGCGTTTCCCAGATTGATCTTGATCCTTTACCCGTTAACCATGAATCTTGTTCCTTCACTATTCTCAAGCTCAACCGCTCCATGGGGGAGCACTTTTGTGAGCAAAAATGGCCCGATCCATTTGGACTTATGTTTGCCCGGAAACAAGAGCAACCTATAGTTGAATAGAAGCACAAGATCACTCACCACAAATTCTCGCTTTTCAATTCTTTGATCGTGATACCTCTTCATCTTCTCTTTGTACAAGGCTGAACTTTCATAAACTTTTAGGCGAAACTCATCCAGCATATTCAAGTCATTGATTCTCTGATTAGATGCGGCGCCCCAATCAAAATTTAGCTTCTTCATCGCCCACATAGTCTTATGCTCTAGCTCTACCGGTAAATGGCAAGACTTCTTATATACAAGTTTGTAAGGAGAGATACCTATGGGAGTCTTGTAGATAGTGCATTAGGCTCATAGATAATCATCAAGCTTCTTTAACCAATCTATTCTATTAGCATTCACAGTGTTCACCAAAATCTGTTTGATCTCTCTACTGGACACTTCAACTTGCCCACTAGTTTGCGGATGGTAAGGAATGGCTACATTGTGGTGGACACCATATTTCTCAAGTAGCGCCTTGAACAACTAATTACAAAAGTGGAAACCTCCATCACTGATAATCTCCCTCAGTAAACAAAATCTTGAGAAGATATTCCTTTCCAAGAATGTGGTGACACTTCTAGCTTCGTTGTTGGGGAGCGCAACTGCTTCCACCCACTTCGATTTATAATCAACCGCAACAAGAATATACTTCATCTCATGTGAACTCACTAATGGACCCATAAAATCAATGCCCCATACATCAAACAATTCCATCACCAATATAGGATTCATAGGAAGCTCTTGCCTCTTTGAAATCCCTCCTTCTCTTTGGCAATGATCACAAGACTTGGCAAAATCGTGAGCATATTGGTGGATGGTAGGCCAGTAGTACTAACACTGCAAGATCTTATGCGCAGTCCGAATAACACTATGATGCCCACCAACAGACGATGAATAACGGGCCTTAAGTACAATCAACATCTCCACCTCGGGAACACAATGATGAATAATCCCATCAGCACAATTATGATACAACTAAGGCTCATTCCAAAATAATTTCTTCTCATCATGCATAAACTTTTTCCTTTGGTGAAAAGACAAATCCTGGGGAACCAAATCGCTTGCCAAATAATTAGGAAAGTCTTCCAACCAAGGAATCAGATCATGAGAAGCAGCCAATACCTGTACATCTGGAAAAGCATCATTAATTTCAGCCCTATCCCCAAGCTTTAGCATAGCCTCTTCCTCTAATCTGGACAAGTGATCAGCAACATGATTTTCAGTCCCATTTCTATCTTTTACGACGAAATCACACTCTTGCAGCAACAATACCCATCTAATCAACCTCAGTTTTGCATCCTTCTTCGCCATCAATTACCTTAATGCATAATGGTCAGTATGCACAATGACCTTAGTACAAAGCAAGTAGGCTCGAAATTTCTCGAATGCGAAAAGTACCGCAAGAAGTTCTTCTTCAGTCATAATATAATTCTTCTAGGCCACATTTAGAGCTTTGCTATCATAGTAAAAAGGATGAAGAATTTTCTCTCTCCTCTGTCCTAATACTACACCAAGCGCCACTGCACTAGCATCGCACATTACCTCAAACGGTTGTACCCATTCCGGTGAAATAATGATATGTGCAGTAACCAACTTCTCCTTCAACTCTCCAAATGCTCTCAGACAAGCATCATCAAAATCAAACTTGTACTTCTTTTCGAGCAGTTTGCAAAGAGGATGTGCAATTTTAGAGAAGTCCTTGTGGAACCTCCTATAGAAACCTGCATGCCCAAGAAAAGTTCTAACACCTTTTACAGAGATAGGTGGTGGAAGCTTTTCCATTACTTCTACTTTTTCTCCATCAACCTCAATGCCTGTCTCAAAAATTCGATGACCCAGAACTATCCCTTTTTTTCATCATAAAGTGGCACTTCTCCAAACTTAGTACCAGATTAGAGTCTTCACACCTTTTAAGCACCACAGCCAAATGATCCAAACATCGATCAACAGATTCACCTACCATAGAGAAATCATCCATAAATATCTCAATAGTGTCCTCCACCATATTAGAGAATATTGACATCATACAACGCTGGAAGGTTGCTGGAGCACTGCACACTCCAAATGGCATCCGTTTGAAGGAGAAATTCCCATAAGGGCAAGGGGTGGATTTTTTTAAGTTATGACTTTGTGGGCCCTTAGTTCTTTTCCAGAGTTGAGTCCACATTATTCTATTCCTTTCCTAGAAACTATAAGACCTTTTTAGACTTAAATCATTTCAATTAAGTCACTCCTAATAGAATTAAAAGAAGACTCATCTACTCTCACATATTTCTCTGTATAAACTCAAGGAAGAAGAAGGGAGCCATTGAAGCTAGGGTTGGTGACTTCAAGGTGGTTTTTACTCAAATTTCTGGGGGAATCTTAACCAAAGTACAGTGATCCTTTATCTAAGGGTAGCTTTCATCCCTAGAATCAATTTCAAATAAGTTTCAAGTTAACAAAAAATCTAGGGTTTTACTCGATGTCATAGGTTCTTTCTTCAAACGATTTCAAATGGTTACTAATATATTATGATTGTATTGCTGTTTAATTGATGATTTATCATGAAAATACTCTATGAATACATGATTTCTCTCAATTCCTAAATTGTGCCTTATGAAGTGGGTTTGATGATTATGAAAGATTATGAACGGAGTTTGTCTAAATTGCTTTGGGTTATTGAATTGTATCATTATCTATTCCTTAAAAGTGGTAAATTGTTGGTGTGTTGATGACTTGAGATTCATGGCCTTGAAGGCAAGGTTTGACGTAATTATATGTTGAGGTAGAATTTTGCTAGAGCTGTTGATCCACTTGAAAGGTTGAGGTGTTTAATTACTATGTATGATTATGATGTGAAGGATATGTATGTGATTTCAATGATAGAATGATGATCGTGTATAGAATGTAATTGAGTTATTGTTGATAGTATATTCTCAATTGACACTTATGAATGATGAATGATGAATGATGAATGATGGAATGTCAAGGGTTTTCTCCTATGTATTGTATATTTTGAATCGGTAGGCATAAGGCACCCTTTTCTTATATTGATGAATGTGGTCATAAATGAAGTATCTTGAATTGGTAGACCTAGGCACCCTCTCTTATATAATGAATGTGTATTTACATGATGATTATGAATCAATAGGCCTATGTCATTCCTTTCATAAACAACCAATGAATGTGTTTTGACTTAATGAACTTGAATCGGTAAGCCTAAAGTTGGTATCCCTTGCTTGATAATTCTTTGACCTATTCTAATGTTTTGTTTTAGGATCGGTAGGCTAGTGGCACCCTTTCATAAATGAATGAATGATAAACCTTGAATCGGTAGACCCAAATGATGGTAGCCCTTTCATTTGTGAGATAATGACCATTGTATCAATAGACCCAATGATGATGGCACCCTTCTTAGAAATTCAATAACCTACCCTTAATGTACCTTTAATCGGTCGACCTAGTGATGGTGGCCCTTTCTTGTGTAATGTACTTTGGGGTCGGTAGACCTAGTGTTGGTAGCCCTCTCAAGTACAGTGATGTTAATGTGAACGAACTATTCTATGGGAATGGAGGTTAAGCACCGAGTGGATATGGTAAGATGGAAACTCTCCCAATGTTAGGATAGGGTTCCAATGAACATCTTCCTATCTCATAACTATGTGCCCACATAGGATATATATTAGCCAGTAGTCTTCTTAACAAAGCTAAGATATCACCTAGTTCTACCTTAGGCAAGTAGAACACTTTTCTTCGATGTGGGGTCATATGACACCGGATTCCATCACTTAGCTCTCATGGTCTATGTTGGTTAAATGCCTATTCCCATCATGTGAGATGTTCATTTATAGTTTCTTGAGAAGTTCTATGTAGTGTGGTATGCTATCCATACATGGCACCAGTAGGCTTCAAGAGGGAGTTCTCTAAGTCTTAATGACTAATGAATTAAAGTCCTTTAAATGAAGCTAATGAAAATGTTGACTCTTATATGCTTAGTTGTAACAAAGAATGCTATACTCGGATTGTATGTGAGTTACCTCCTTGTCATGTCTTATGAAATGTTATATCTCTTATGTTTGAATAATGTGAAAGGATTAATGTAGGTTTACTTTTGGTCTTCTTAATGTGGTACTTTAATTTGGATAGTGGTATGGGATTATATTCATACATTGCACAAGGTATGTCATAGGGGTAACTTAAAGTGAAGGTTTAATGTGATGGAATGACTTGTATGATGATGTGGTTGTATCTTATGCCTCTTTTACTTATGTTCATAAAGGTTTTATCAAGAATTGGCATATGCATGACTTCCAAAGAAAAATGGTCGTTTTAAGCATGATTTTTGCATGGTTATCGTACTTAGTACTTAATTGTGCTAACCCATTCTTCTTCATGTTTTTACTACAATTGTAGGTTCCGGCAAGTGATTACTTCTATCTAGATTGAAGTGCTTGGATTGCTATTCTTCCATGATCAAGTGGTATATCCTCAAAGATCGAGGACAAGTATTTAGAAGTTGCTTTTATTTCATGTAATAGACAATTTTAGTATTTCCGATTGTAAAGGGTCGTGACCCTACTTTAGTTTTTTTGTCATTGTTTAAATGTCCATGTGAGACTTAGATTTCTGTTGTGTCATTCAAAAGGTTTTAATGAGTATTTTGGATTTTTGGATTAAAATAAGTTTTTTAATTCTGCACTATTTCTATGTATCGATTGTTATGAATGCTAAGAGTCTTGTATGAGACCCGTTCAGGGTCAAGTACGCCGGTCATGTCTAGGGGGTACTCTCGTAGCGTTACAGACACAGTCCTCGGTATCCTGGCCAACATTATTGGAATGATATGCATACCCTTTGATAAGGTCTGTAAAATCTCGAGCTTGTGTCAACGGGCTTGGACCCAATTAGGTGAATAAATTATGCTGTAGTCAATCGCTCAAACAAGTTTATCTGGCTTTCTATGAGTGGAGTGAAATTTCAAGCGGGTTTCTTCTCAAATCTCAGACGAGGAGGATCTTAATTGCCTTGTTGAGGGGGAGGTATTTGACGTTAATTAGGAGTGTTTTGATGGGGAGCTTGATACCTTGGATATGAACTGGTTGGGTAATTTGGTTGTGGATCTTGATAGTTTGGAGGGGTATTTTGGTAATATGATGGTAGGGTTTGAAAAACGGGGGAAGGAGTTTGATAATTTTCCTGGACAGTTGCACAGTTAGGGACGGTATTTTGGTAGTGAGGAGCTGGTGTTTGGTACACTGGAGGCGGAGTTTGGTAAATAGGAGGGCGGGGTTTGGTAAACTAGAGGAGGGGTATTTTAGTAATTAGGGGGGTATTTTGGTAATTCGGGGGAGGGGTTTGAGAATCAACCTGAACATAATAATTCGGGTATGAATTTTGCGATGGTCGAGAACGACCTTGTTACGGTGAGGATTTTTTAGAGGGCTTCTTTCCTTCAGATCCATAGGAAATAGAAGACATATCTTCTCTTTTCTTCTTCTTCAACAAACCTGAGGAACCGGACGAGGCAGCAACGCGGGCAATCTTCCTAGTTCTTTGTCCATCCTCGATAGTCTTACAAACTTTGACTATCTCTGCGAATGTTGCTCGAATGAGCATCATAATCCTATCATAATATTCAGGCTCTTGAACCCGCACAAATACTTCAATAATCTCTTTTTCAGACCTAGGAGGTCGAACCCTAGCTACCCCTTTTCTCCATCTATACTCATATTCCCTATTATTTCTTATTGATTTTTGCTTAATCTTTTGCAAAGAATAGTGATCAGGAGCGACCTCAACATTTTAGGCTAATTGTTCAGAAAATCCTATGGCATGTCCGTTCCAACTAGACTACTGCTTCATATCTTTGGAAGTAAACTATTCTAGCGCCTACCCGTTCAAACTTCTGCTGAAGAGCCGCATTAATAAATCTTCACTTCTGCCAAGTCCTATGAGTTAGTCACAATAGTCTCTCAAATGAGCCAATGGATTTTCGGTTCCTCCAAAAGTGTCAAACTTCGGCACTTTGAACCCTTTTGGAAGGTTCAAGTTTGGATGGATGCACAAATCTACGTAATTGAACGTGACGATTTCCGGAGTATAATGCAATGTTTTCATAACTTTCATGATTTCCTCCTTTAAGTTCTGTTAGGATGACTCTTATTTTTCCCTTCACTCTCTCTCTTGTTCCTCATAGAGATCATGTTCGGAACAGTTTGCATAATGTTCATTTGGGATTGGAATTTGGAAAGTAGTCTTTTGAGGCAAGGGTGGAACAATGGAAGGATTCTCGGTATTTGGAGGGGCTTGGTAATTTTGACGGAATGTCTAAGGGTTAGTATGATGATTTTGGTTTAGGGGAAAGGTTTGTGGATTGTTAATAGTTTGGCTTTAAGCGGGAGGACAAGCTTGCAGATTGGCATTTTGAGGAGGAAGGAACGTTTGAAGGTTGGTATTTTGAGGGTAAGGTGGCGTTTGGTAGGAAGCGGAGGCGTGATGGAGATTTCAGGCAGTTAAATTGATGAAGGGGGGTTTGAGCGGGGTTATAGGGTGGGTTCTGAATTTCCACCTTTTGAGGAGGAAGGAGGAGTGAAGGTCTTACTTCCCCTGGAGCATTGAAAGAAAAAATTGGATTCGGAAAATCTTGCATTTTCTGCATCTCGACCATCATTTTTTAAATCTGCTACATCAACTTCATAGTTAATTCGTTTTGATCAGCGGCGGTAGGTTGAGCCACGACAACATCAATAAGGCCAGTCTCGTCATTGTTATCACCCATTACTCCCTTTACTTTATGTGAACTTTGATTCGCGAAGGAATCTTTAGGAGCCTTAGACCTTGTGAAATAAGGATGATCAGCCAGCTTATCAACACAGATTAGTTCTAAGTATTTGTAAAAGGAAAACAACTAAAAGACAAATTTGTAAGTTTTAATTCATGACAACATGGTGCAACATATCACATAGAAGTCATATAATATCATAAGAGTTGCTTTGTTTGAGGACATGTTAACCCACGAGTAATGTGGACTGATTTAAATAAGTAGGAATTTGCTCATTTTATTTTGAGACTGCTGAATCAGAAAGGTTGAGTTGCGTTGAGCTAAGGTTCTATTGCTGCATCTCTCGGTATCTGTTGATCTAAATTTAACGTTTCCTTGAATAATGAAAGGAGGAAAAGAAAAAATTAAAACCATATGGGTCGGGGCATGAAAGGCTGCCTACGTATCTCCAAAGGTGAAATCAGACCATACATAGTTCCAATTTCCTTTGTGACTTGAGGCAAAAAAAAATCGACCCTTTCTGAGATGAGAGAGTAAGGATTTGAAAGTGAAGTTCAGATTTTATTAGGAAACTAAAGACTCAAAGAGTATTTGAACAAACTTTCGATAGTAACTTCGTATTTGTGCGTAATGGATTCTAGAAAATTTCCAAAAGAATAGGCTAGAACGTCTTAAAACAAAGAAACGTATTCACAAAAACAGTTAGAACAGTTAAAGAGCTATTGCGCGTTTTAAAAAAATATGTGACCCTTCTATACCAAGGGTAAGCCTAACAATTTGAAGGATGTATAACGTCATTTGAAACATTTTATTGCCCTAAGAACCCAAATTATACAAATTTAGGAATAAAACATAACATAGAAAATGGGATACAAATAATCAGTCCCGCGTAAGGGTACTATCCTAAACTATGTCTCCATGGAAGGTCCTTCTCTCTTGATTTCCTCTCATCTCCGGAGGTCCACACTTTTGGATGAAATAGTAGCTTGTATAGCTCCTTCTTTGACTAGAACAAACTATCAAACTCCCAACCCCAAGGAACAATGGAGTGTCAAACAACGTATACAACCTTCAAATTTAAATACATAGGTATGATCGTCCATTTAGGCCGTGGGCCAATTTGGACTCGAGGCAGTCTTTCTAATGGGCCCAAAACGCCTTGGGTTTTGGGTCATCTTAGACCAATGCGCTAATTTTCAGGATTGGGCTTCGCTTTCCACTAGTTTGACTAAGAGTGGGCTTTATTTGTAGTGGATCGGTGACCCAAGCGGACTACTTGGGCTGGGTGTAGTTAACGACCGTTGACCATCCAGTGGCCAACTACATTCGCCAAGGTAGCCTTAGAACAATTTGGATAACGAACGACTGCGACCCACATAATCGTCCTTCAAGTAGAAAATAAAAGAAACGTCGTTTGATGGAACATATGTTATGCCATGAATGCAACAATTTATAGCGATTTAAACAAGTAAAGCATAGATAAACAGTTCAACAATTAACAATAAATAGTCAAATAGTCAAATCATTATGGTTAGAACTTAATTAAGTCTCCAGCAGAGTCGTCATTTCTGGTTTCAAGAAATAAACTGACTTTTGTTTAGAAAAATCAATTTGACTTAAGTTTTAAAGAAAAATCAATTTTCAAAGAGAGTCTCCTCTTAAATTTTGAAAGAAATTAAGAAAACTTGTTAAATTTTCAAAAGATTTTAAAATAGAGAAAAATCATTTTAAATCCAAAGAGGGTTCGGGGTTCAATTTACATTTTGAAAAGGTGTTAGGCCCTCGAAATATCCGCTAATGTGTGGTTGACCGAGGACTTGACTAAAATATTTTACTAATTTTAGAAAATTAACTAAGCAACAAAAAACTCATTTTTTATTTGAGGGGAAATAAACTAAAGGGATTCTTAAGGGGAAATAACTCATATATTACAAGACAACCAATAAAATAAAAATAAGTAAAAATACATAAACAGGCCTTGGCTGATGCTGCCTGCCGTTGGCTGGCGTCACTTCCTCGAAGAACACAGGCCACATCAGATGCTTGTAGGTCTTGGCAGATATTGCCTGCCGTTGGCTGACGCCGATGTTGCCAAGTCACTGTGTACACGCCACGACTGATGCCTGCAGGCCTTTGCTTATGCTGCATGTCGTTGGCCGACTTCACTTGCCAGATGCGCATATGCGACGTCCGATGCGTGCATGATCATAAAAATAAGAAATGACTTCCTTTTGGGAATTTAACAAAATAAAAACCAAATTAAATAAAAGTTAGTCGATACAAAAAATAAATAAAGAAAAGAGAATAACTTAAACTTGGGCTTCTTTCCCAATTTAGCCAAGATTAGGCATTTAAGCCCACCTGTCCAAACTCTAGGAATTGGTCGAAATTATTGACTTGGACCCAATTTTTCCAAAAAACTGCAGTAATTTCAATTGGCGATTTTAGGCCCATCTCATCTAAGAGTGTTGTGTATACAACCATGTATACCAGCCATTTTCTTGCATATCTGACATATACTCGGTGTGTATTTTTATTCTTTGGACTCCCGAAAACCCATATCTCTCATTTTTGACATGTACTCCTTTAGTTTGACGCCTTGGACCTGTAAATCAATATTTTTGTCCATATTCCAGTGTATACAACAGATATACATCACATATACAGCCCCTTTTGAGGGTTTCTAGCCTCCCAAATTTAAATTTCCAACCCCTGTATTGCTCCCAATTTGACATGTTACCCGACATCACAATTTGCCATGGGCCTGACTCGAGAAAATATTAATATTAGGTCTTCATGGACCAAACAAAAATTCAAGGAAAAGGAGTCTCAAAGGACTCGGGTGGAGCCGGTTCATACATTGAAAAGAACAAAACAAGATGGAAATTAGAAATGGAGCATACTTTAAATCTATATAGTACAACCAAGATACATTAAATATAAAAAAGGAAAAAATTAAAACTTCACTGTACCAATGCAAAGATGACAAAGGAATGCACACAATACTTAAAGAATCTTTCAATTGAAATTGAACTAACTTCACATGATAAGATAAGACACCAAATGTTGGTGGTAAATAAACAGTTAAACTAGATCAAGTGGAGTGTATTTAGGGTCAATTACTTAGACAAAGATAATGATAAGGAAGCAATTATTAATCAAAAAAGGAGCAGACTATTCGAATGGTGTCATTAAGCCTAAAATGCGATGCGGAATACATGTTGCTGGAGGATCCACTACGGGATTTGGATCCCTCTTTCTGTCCAGGGATGGTGCGGCACCCCTACCAGGAAAAGTGGTCGGCCCCAAAACCTAGCTACCGTGTGGCGCCTACGAGCCATCCTGTGAGAAGAATGAATCAAGTGAGATTCCAAGAAACTAATACCAAACAAAATGCATTAAGGCTATACAAAGGAGAACAATTCCTAAAGATACCCAGTAACATCCAATAGATAAGATACATACGTCTCTCCACCGATCCGTAGGACTCTACTAGGTATTAGCTTTCTAGAAGCAAGACCCGTGAACCATGCCTCTTATACAAACTTGGTACAACCTGATCCCTTGAGTCATGATGATACCTATTATAGCCCACCAGTAGGTAAGACAACCTTTACCTAGAACAACAAGTATTGAGTACAAGGTAATAAGTAAAGATAAATATGACTAGCAACAAGAACAGACAGAAACAGAAAGAAAACCAGAAGCTATATACAAAGGAAAACCTCCCAAGACCTACAACTCATGAGTACAGAGCTATCTAGTCAGAAAAAATACTAGTCCCAAAAGTGTACCACAACAAGCCATCTCAAAGGCAAAAGACAAGCTAACAAATACATACAAGGAGACAGGATGATCCAGGATGCCAAGTGCGCACCCTTATCTCCGGTATCCACAAGCTACAATAAATGGCACGAACAATCACTCTTGAGAGCTGATACTAGGACTTGTATCAAGAAAAGATGCAGAGAGTAGCATAAGTACCTAATCAAGGTAGTTAGTAGGCATCATAGGCCAAGTGACAAACAAAGGTAAAGAGAGTCAGAAAAGATAGAATTTAGACACAAACAAAGGTCAAAACAGGAGAAAAAGAAGGTACACGAGCATACCTAAAGTTAATCTAACTAAAGGTAAATTAAACCTAACTAGACACTATAATCCTAGAAGTTAAACTCCTCTGAAAGTTTAAAGTAAGATCCAAATGCGAAAGTTAAACTCTTCTTCTACAACCAAGAAGAGTAACCCTAATCAAAATCCAAGAACATAAGCTACACTATCAGCCCAAGTAATCAAGACCCATCCTACTCATAGCAGAGCCAGCAAAAGTTATAATCAACACAACCAATCAAATCGTAGCCCAACTCCCATGGCGTAAGTCACCCAGCTCTCAAGAGTGACTCGGGGGCTTGTCAAATTAATAGAGGATCCAAGATATCAAAACCGCCCAACTAGCGAGTCCACTCCCAGGGGTGTGAGCTTCCCAACTAGCAAGAGTGACTCAAGGTGTGACAACTTCAAAGAGGATCTTAAGTAGGCTCCAAGGTACCGTGTATCGATGTCCACTCACAAGGGTTTCACAAAATGCTCCAAGAATGAAGTACTCATGTCCCGAGAAACCACACAATCTCTGGTAATGTATCAGAGTAGCAAAAGTAGGGAGAAAAGATAAAAGTGCCAATAAGTTGTGCAAACTCCTAAACAAAGGATCATACTATTAGACCCAAGTGTGTTATTCTAGTCTACAAGGACCTAGTCCATTCGAGCGGCGTCAGAGACATACCAAAGTCACAGGGTGCATAGGAATAAGGAAACCGTACTCTATCCTAAACTAGGGTCAAAACATTCTTCAAAAACATGTATCAAACAACTAAAATACATAGCATGCTACAACACACATACAACCCTCTACCAACATGGTACTACTCTCAAAACATAAATAGTCAACCCTAAATTATAGTTTCTAAGAAGTAAAGCTTAAATAACTAGGTACCCGCCCCCAATTCACACTCATCATCATGAATAAACACATTCTTACTCATTCTAAATAGAATGGAAGTTGTAGCCTACCAGCAGGTCAATCGAGCATACTCCAAATCACAAGATGGAGTGTTTCATTTCCGAACAGTCATCAATTGATGCCACAGTGTCAAAATTAGGATCACAACATAAATATGGTCATTAGGACACCAATAGCATGTGAAACATAAATGGACCAATTATAGAGTCAAATAGGAATTATGGGATCCTTGCCGAGAATTACATAATTAACTTTATCAAGATGTTCTAAACTATGCCTCAAACTTGTGTCCCAAAATTACCACAATCCGAGCCCCAAAAATGGTCACAGCGACAAATGCAACTTAATCAATGAAAATTCTAAAGAAAAGGACAAGGCATCAGCTTTAGGGAAACATTTACATCAAATGGAGGTCCGCCAACGCAATGCGATCACTCTACCTTCTAGCCAAAACTCATAGGGACGTGTGGAACTTCAAACTACCAAATTCCAAGCTAAAATGAGGAAAAAAAACACAAATTGAACCTCATTCTCTAAAGTTGATTGTGTCTAATCTTATTTAAAAGACTAGGCGAATATCTTCATCGCGATCGCGATGCGGCGGTTCGCGATAGCGACTCACTCAGAGGCTGACCATCGCGATTGTGAAGACCCTTCTTCGTGATCACAATGACCAAGAAAGGATAACCCTTCATGGTGATCGCGGAAAAATGCCACATGGTCACAAAGCACTAAGTCCCAGGCCTTCAGGATTGTGATCAAGGGGAACGTGACCCCAAAGAGAAAATTGCATGCAGCACTTGATGCATATCATCTGGTTTGGCCAAGTTCCAAATCTCTGAATAGGTGCTCTTAATTCGTTTAGAACGCCGTGCTCACAAACAAGATATGCAACCATACCAAATTCAATATTAGGGACTCAAGAGAGCAATAAAAATTCCCATACGAGTCCATCTCAGCAAAAAGTGGATCCTACACCCAAACTTTATTTTAAACAAAAATCCACAATGGGGCTCAGAATTAGACCAGAGGCCTTCAAATCTAAACGAAGGGTCATTCTAGACCATACTTAACATTTCAGAGTTGACAGAGTCCTTATCCATGCTAGTTTACGCAGAATGATGACTAAACTCAAACTTAGGTCTTAACTCCGAAGTTAAAATGCCTTATTGTACAAACTCTAAGTAAAACCTCGAAAGTGGTGCTGACCAAGCTACTAGACTAAAGTGACCCTTATGGAGCGGATGAAATAGTCTAAAATGGATTCTGACATCATGGTTTTCAAGAAATAAAAAGACTTTTGTTTAGAAATATTAATTTGACTTAAGTTTTAAAGAAAAATCGATTTTGAAAGAGAGTTGTCACTCAATATTTGAAAGAAATTAAGAAAACTTATTAAGTTTTCAAATGATTTTTAAAAAGAGAAAAAATCATTTGAAATCCAAAGACTGTTCAGGGTTCAGGGTTCAATTTATATTTCAAGAAGGTGCTAGGCCCTCAATATGTTTGCTAGCATGTGGTTGACCGACGATTTGACTAAAATATTTTACTAATTTTAGAAAATTAATTAAGCAAGGAAAAACTTTTTTTTATTTGAAGAGAAATAAACTAAAGGGATTTTTAAGGGGAAATAACTCATATACTGACGTGACAACTAATAAAATAAAAATAACTAAAAATACATATATTTCAATTTGATCAAACAAATAAGAAATGACTTTCTCTTGGGAATTTAATTAAATAAAATCCAAGTCAAATAAAAGTTAGTCAATACAACAAATAAATAAAGAAAAGAGAATTACTTGAACTTGGGCTTCTTGCCCAATTCAGCCAAGATTAGGCGTTTAGGCCCACCTGTACTAACTAAAATAATTGGTCCAAATAATGGACTTGGGCCCAACTTTTCTAGATTAACTTCAATTAGGGCTTTTGGGCACATCTCATTTAAAAGTGTTGTGTGTAAAACCATGTATTCCATTGTATACCAGTCATTTTCCTGCATATCTGACATATACTCGATTTGTACTCCTGTATTTTGACTCCTCGGACCTTTATATCAATATTTTCGTTTGTATGCCAGTGTATACAACAGGTATACATCACATATACAACAACTTTTGAGGGTGTTCGGGCTCCCAAACTTCAATTTCTAGCACCTGTATTGCTCCCAATTTGACTTGTTCACCGACTTCACAAAATGCAAGGAGGAGAAATCAGTACTAAACTAGGAGCCGGTTCATACATAGAAAAGAATAACACACGATGGAAATTAGAAATGTACCATACTTTAAATCTATATAATATAACCAAGACACAAAAAATATAAATAAGGAAAAAATTAAACTACCTTCACAAAAAATATAAATAAGGAATTCACACAATACTTAAAGAAAGTTTCACTTAAATTTAAGTAACTTCACATGATAAGATAAGATACCAAATGGTGGTGATAAATAAACACTTAAACTAGCAGTGATCAAATGGAGTGGATTTATGCACAATTACTTAGACAAAGATAATGATAAGGAAGCAATTACCTATCGAAGATGAAGCAGACTATTGGAGTGGTGTCATAAAGCCTAAACTGTGATATGGAATGCCATATTTGAGATTAGAAAGAACTAAGTTCAACAGAGTAAGGCGAAAACTAGTTTAAAGTAAAGTGAACCACCACCTTCAAAACAATTTTTCTTACTAACACATAGTAATCCACAAACAATGACAAAATGAAGAATCAAAGCTTTATACCACCAAGCAAAGGCAATAGTAAACCTACATTTAAATAGAATAACTTGAGCATTTTGAACATGAGCAAATCAGTAAACAAAATTAACAAAATATGCTACTGTTTTGCAGCATTTTTAGATATGAATAAGAGAGGGATTTTTTTAGCATTTTTTACAATATCAAATATAGAGAGAGGGCAGGCATAAGCTATAAGAAATTTCCAGAAGTCACAAGAATCATTTCAAAGAGAAAAATATGGTTGACATTGCCTAAGATAGACTCGACTACGTTCAAATGAAAGGAAGGAGAGATCAGTACTAAATTAAATGAGATGAAGCTATGGAGGCTTTAGAAAACAAACACAATAATGATCAGCAAACATGATATCAACAGCCGAAAAATAAGAGAAACACAAATAGCATTCAGGTTTGCAAGGGCATGAATGAATATTACGAGATAGGGCTGACACACGGGCATTCAAAACTACAAAGAGGACGACCAGATAAATAAGAAAATAATGAAAAAAATGAACTACATAGTTAATAAACTTGGAATGGAATGTAAATAAACTTCAAACCCAATTTAGATAAAACGAAGCAGAGATTTAACTAACTGCATGGATACAAATGTAGTTAATGAACACAATGACCAAACAGAATTAAAAAAAAACTCATTAATGTTGGATTCAAACTTGCTGCCCGAAACTCAACAGAGAACAATATTATGGACGAGTTAACAATCCTCCCACTGAGTATCGAACACACATAATATGCTACATCAAAACAAAATACAAAAGGAAGCGAGGATATCTTTCTCAGGGTAGCAGAACTGTTATATTCTAGGTATTTTGATGATCCTGACAAATGGAGGGACCTGATTCCTCGCAGAGTGCTCTCCTCTAGATTCAAATGTTTAGAGATGTAAAGTTGTCATGTCAGGGGGTAGGTGAAAAGTGTTGTGCACTACACCAATAGGAATAGTAGACGAGATTGTCTATTTCAGTGGCTCACAATTGCAGGGACCAGGTTCCTGACTGAGTTCTCTCGTCCAGATCTATAATAGGGTACAGTTGTAAAGTTGTCGTGTCGGAGGTTGGTGAGACGTCATCGTACTACACCAATCAGAATGGACGAAGTTGTTTGTCCAACGGTCAATAAATCTTTATGGTTGACTTAGTCATAATGACAAACAACAAATTAATTCATTCATTCAAAAGGAGAGAGAGCCAACACGTCTTCTAAGGAACTTACTCAGAAAAGTTTCAATGGAACGGGTCCCTGCAAGACTGCGTATGTGGAAGGTAGACAAGAAAGTTGTCATTTCTAATGTGGTAGGTGCACGTCTTTCCAGAGAGGCAGGCTCTCAGCGAATGGGCGGTCCCAAGGAGTTTGTGTTCATGTTGATATAATCTCTTAACACAAAACACAAACATAAGATTTGGCAAACAAAAACTTGGATTTTCTCTAAAAAATCACAAGCTTAAAAGACAAAGACATCTTTAAGAAAGAACTCAAACTTCAAAATAGCAAGGGACCACATCGACAGAAGATTGCTTCCTGAACCTATTTTTATTGTAATTACTTGTATTTGTGCTAATATTGTAGGATTCATTTCACTTGTGTTAGAAACGTTTCAAAACTTGTGTGAATCATTGTAATAACATAAGTAGGGTAACTTTGTGTCTTACTGTATAAGTCTATATTAATCGT
The DNA here is from genome assembly GCA_029582605.1 of Solanum gracilifrons. Classification (NCBI taxonomy): domain Eukaryota; kingdom Viridiplantae; phylum Streptophyta; class Magnoliopsida; order Solanales; family Solanaceae; genus Solanum; species Solanum gracilifrons. Next base: position 193,605 of record JAJOOH010001599.1, read on the forward strand.
TGAGGACTAGTGTAGTGGGCAATGCAGGCATTGCTTAGGCTCAGTTAAGTAGTAGGTAATATTAATTAGTGTTGAAATTAGGAGGTTAATCCATCTTTGTGGGGTAAACTGTATTTTACTTTTGCTTGAGAAGATTAGTAAAAATAGTTTGAAGAGGTTTGTAAGACATGTCATGGTTTTATACTCTTGAGCAAGGAGGTTTCCACGTAAACAGTCTTGTGCATGATTTACTTTGTGTTATTCATTTTCTACACTTTATTCTGCTGAGGACCTAGTCCTATAAACACTGGTGGACGCGTACAATTCATAGATTGGTATGAAAGTGTGGGCTCTCCATCTAGTTAACACCAAGAAAGAGATTCCTGAAGGAAATGACGACGCCAATGAGCATGCAAAAAAGTTAGTGTCCAACAAGATCTCCTCTTCTTGATGGTCAGTTCTATAGACATTGAAAGATTCGGATGAGTGACTATCTTACGGTGGAGGACATTGAGGTGTGCAATATTATCTGTGGAGGTCGTTATGTGCCAACTTTGGAGGTCATAGATGGAGAGGTCATAATAGTCATTCCTAAATTGTGACAATAGTATAATGACTCAGACAGATGATTGGTCCAGCAAAATCATAAAGTAAGGAAGCTATTGATATGTAGCTTAGCGTAAATGAATACCATCTGATCTCATCTTGAGAATCAGCGAAGGAAATCTGGGATGTATTGAGAACAATGTATGAAGGTACTGAGGAAACAAGGAAATCTATTATAGATCTCCTTACCACTTAATTTAAAAGCTTCACCATAAACGAAGGTGAATCTATTTATGAAATGCGCACAAGATTCTCACCATCGCAGATAAGCTCATGCTGCTTGAAAAACCAATGCCCATGTGCAAGAAAGTTTCCAAGATACTAGAAATTCTTCCTAGATCTTGGACAAATGACCTTGTGACCAGAAATTAGACAAGGGAGCTTGAAGTAGTGACATTGTGTACACTATTTGAGCATCTTCAAGTTCATGAGATGCATAGAAAAGGGAAGGGTGTCAGTCTCAAGGGTGAAGACATGAGGGCAGATCTGACTGGTGTTGTTGATCATGGGAGAGTTGCAAAAGGGGATAAATCACTAGCCTCCAAGGTGTCACAACGTAAAATCTATGAAGTATATGAGACCATGGGCCATTTCACTCAAAGATTTCAAAAAATCGTTAGTGAATGTGGAAGGTTCATGAATAATGAAAATCACAACAGTGCTACAAGCTCTAGTAACGTGTGTTAAATGTGTGATCAACCAGGTCACTTCTTTAGAGACTGCTCTATGCACAAAGCTGACCACAGAGAATAAGTCAAGTCTGGAGAAAGTTAAGCCAAAGAGGAGGACCAGTTCTGTGACAAGCTAAGTAGAAGAGAAGCCTTTTTCCAGGCAGTGAAGAAAGATATGACAGCATGGGAAAATTCCTCAAGTGATTCAGATGATTCTGAGCACTCTAATGACGCTCTCATGGAAAAATCAGATGACGAAGATGACGATGAAAAGGTAACTCTATCATACCTCAAGCAACTTGAATACTTTTTCTAGCAATAAATTAAGAAAGCCAGCTATTGTACTACATGATTTGAAAAGTGAGCTAACTACTGAAAATGATATCGTGAGAAATAGTCTAGACATCTCTCAAGATGGAAAAAGTGCTTTATTTGCCTAAATATCTAATATTGAAAATCAAATGGTTGTTCTAGATGCTAAAAATCTAGAACTGAAGGAAAAGTTGAGAGGGGTAACTTATACGACCTCTAAAGGAAAGAACGAGGCAAGCAGTATGCAACTGGAGCTTGAAAATAAGTTGCATACTGCTGAAATGAAGATGGAATTGGCATTAGAAAGAAATCTTGAGTTGGAGAGGGACCTGGTCCTTGTTAAAGAGGAACTTGAAAAATCCCTCAAATGGACCAATTCCTCTAAGATCCTTACAAATCTAATTGGTCAAGGCAACAACAGTAGAAGAGGGGTGGGTTGTGAGAAGATAGATTCCACATATAATCCTCACAACAAATCTATTTCTATTGCTGATGATCTGCGGTGTGTGCATTGTGGTTGAGATAGACATCTTAACAGAGATTGTCCTGTCTTGAAAAACTATGAAGGAAGTTTGTCAAACTATACCAAACAGAGAAATATACTGAAGAAGGGACCTGGTCCATCTTATGGTCCTAGGTTGAAGAAAACCAGCCTGCCTCACTGGATAAAAGATTTCCTTATCGCTCTGTTATCTTCTTACTGGGAACTCCGTCTCAAATGGGTTCCCAAGGCTAATAAGTGATTTGCCATGCAAGTGAGAGGAGGCAGCATCACTCAATGTTGGTTTATGAATAGTTAATGCTCAAAGCACAAGACTGAAAAGTCTACAAACTTCCTCTCTCTCAAGGCACTTCATGGTTGAGGTGTCTCTTTTGGAAATGGCAAGAAATGGTACATTCTTGGTGTAGGTAGGACTTGAAAGTCTGTGAAACACTCTTTTGAAAATATGTACTTTGCCAATGGTTGTCATACAATCTTTTAAGTGTTTCACACATCTATGATGAAAGAAATGAAGTTGTAATCTTATTAGAAAATGTGTTGTCATATACTTGGTATCTCTCGGGTGATGATCTTGACAGAATAGAGTCGCAAGAACATCTTTATTGCTGATCTGAATACTGCTCATAGTGACAGTATCTCTTGCCATAGTAGTCAAGCTTAGAATGTTTAGGTATAACACAAGAGACAAGCTCATGTGAGTGCTTCTCTGCTGCACAAACTTCTGTCAAGGGACCTGCTCCGCAGTTTGCAAAAAATGAAATTTGCAAACGACAAAGGGTGTGACTATGGTGTTAAAGAGAAGAAGATCAGATCAGCCTTCAGGTGGCATATGCAGGCATTCAATCTTTCAAAGAATCTTCGGGCTGAAGTGGTAAATGTTTCATGTTTTGTGATCAAAATGATGATATTATCTCAGTGATGTTGAAAGAATATTTGTGGGATACTCCTTTTCCAGCAAGTCTTATCTGATATATATAAAAATTGTGTGCATTTGAAAATATGCTCTTGTGATTTTAGATTAGTTTGGAAGAATTGAGAATAGTCCCAACGAAGCTGATGCAGATGATGAACCTGATGAGGGACCCAGTCCAGTAGACATTTCTGAATAAACATGATGCAGCTCAAACTTATAATGTGAATTCTGGAGGTGAGAATGAAAAATCTCATAAAGATTAGTTTTAAAAAAGCAAAGTATGACACTCGATTTCCCGATCAGTTGATAGGTTGTCGAAGTTCCTCTTCGACAATGGCTTCAAAAGACGTAAAATTGATAAAACCTTCTTTTTGAAATCATAGGGTAATGAATTGCTGATTATTTAAGTACATATTGATGATGTTATCTTTGAAGGAACGTTTGAGGTGTTGTGTGTAGAATTTGTTGCGCTCATGAATAGTGAGTTTTTAAGTGAGCATAATGAAAGAATTAAATTTCTTCTTGGAGCGGTAGATCAAGCAAACCTCTAAAGGTACCCTCGTGTGTCAAGAAAAATACATCAATGAGCTGCTCAAATTACTTAACATACTTGTAGTCAAGAAAATGTTAGGAGCAATGTCATAATGAAGTTCTACAAAATGGAAGATAAATTGACTAACATCTTCACTAAAGCCCTAACCAAGGACCAGTTGTATACTCTAATAGGAATTTAGCTACCGGGTAGAAGATATCACAGCGTTCAGAGCAAATTGATGTCTGATCAAAGAAAAGGACCTGGTACCAGGTCATAGCAGCTACTGAAAAGGTTTCATGCTATCGGTACCTAGAAAATTCATACTCTCATGGGCGCTAACTTGATGCTGGCTGCTAATGAACCTTGTTCAGAGACTCCATTCTTGTACAAAGGAATCACATATCAGGGCTGCTGAGAGAATTCGAAGATACTTGAAGAAAATAGGGACCAGGTTCTATTCCGTCCATTAGAAGCCTTTTTTATTCGGAGGAACATGTGATGCTGATTATGCTGGGTATCCAGTTGGTAGAAACAGTACCTTATGTAAGCTTATATTCTAGGCTGATCTCTTACTCATGGGGAACTAAAAGAAAGATTCAGTTGCTCTTTCAACAACTGAAGTAGAGAATGTAGCAAGTGCAGCTTGATGTGCTCAACTCTTGTGGATTAAAAAGCATCTTGAATCTCTTGAAGAACTGGTTGAGATAATCAAACTGATGTTGGGAATGCTAAAATCATTTCGAATGGATCCTACCTGAAGCAATCAACTTTTTCATGACTATGCAAAAGGAGCAGGTATCGTTATTTTTCAGTTATGTATGCTATAGTAAGTTAAGTCTCATACATTTTGTAGGTATACACACATGAAAAAAGGGCTGAAGGAAAAGGGAGGTCAGAACAGATCTAGGCAATCACATTCAAACTACAGATAGGGACCCGATATGTTCTCAAAGGTTATCACTCTTAACATTCCATTTTGAATTATGCAGGTGAACCGTTGCAATTGCCACATGTCTGTGATTCAGGTATTAGACAATTGTCCCATCTTTTGAATACCAAAATGGCACTTCGTTTCACATGATACACCCTTTTCACTTCTTTTATATTCCATAATTGTTTCCATCTCCCCCAGAAAATTCAATTTCCCTTCAAAATATCAGGGTTTTTCGAAACCCGCTTTTCTCCTCTCTCAAAAACACTTCAAATTGTTACACCCTTTGATCTTACTGGAGAATTTACTAATGAAGATGTTTTTAAGTATGAAGAGGGACCAGGTCCACCAAGCAAAACGTAGAAGTGGAAAAGATGATGTTCATAAAGGGAGAAGTTGATATTCTGAATAGGAGGGTGTCTAATTTAAAAAATAACTATTAAATGAAATCGTCTTTTTGGTTCCTCAATTATTGATCTATCCAGATCGGAGGCCTTGAGTAAGTCTGATATCATCAATCTTTTTGTCATGAGAAACTCAGGCTTACGTTGGAAGCTATGATAGTTACTATTTCTAACATGGATACAGAAATGGGTTGCCTAAATGCCCAGCTTCTGAAATTGCACTATTAGAGGGACCATGTTGAAAATTTTTACTAAAAAAAGGGAGACCTGATGGTTCAACATTAAGGCTGGGAAACAAAGAATGTGAGCGTTGTCTTCCTAAACTCCCGTCCTCCTTGTTTTCTATCGAAATTCAGTAGGCATTGTCTTATTTCTCATTTGTAATAATATTTGCAACGCTTTGATTGCTGATCTTTGTTTACGAATGAAAAATAACTTATTTCTACTGACTTGTCTCATTACTTTATGCATTTTTACTCATGTTAAATGTTGCCCAAGTGGGCATAAATTTTCTTGATATGCATTTCTATCAACTTGGTTTACTGCTTTAACCCTTTTTTTATGATGTCAAAAGGGGAACACTAGTATGAATTTTTAAGGTATGAGATCAATGATGTTAGCTACTTTGAAGAAGATTTGGTCATGCCGACAGGAGAAATGAATGCTAGCTACTTGAAGAGGATATGGTCATGCCGATAGGGGGAAGAAGTTGTTTGTCATCATCAAAAAGGGGGGGAAATACCACTTTGATTTTTTGATGATTTGACAAAATTTGGGGATGATGAAACTCCAGTTACATGAAGAGTTCTTATTGATAGGGGGAACTGGTAAATAAGTCTGTTATCATCCAAAAGGGGGAAAATGTTATTTTGGAGCTAATGTTAAGTTTTAATGATTTAACAAACTTAAAGATCTAACAAGGAATTATATCCTTGTTATTGGGAATGCTGACAGTGAAATGAAATAAGTGTGAGGAATATTTGTGTGTCATCACCAAATAGGGGGAAAATGTTATATTCTAGGTGTTTTAATAATCATCACAAATGCAAGGACCTAGTCCCTGGCAGAGTGCTCCTGTCCAGATTCAAATGGGTACGGTTGTAAAGATATCAGGTTAGGTGGTAGGTGAAAACTGCAGTGTAATACACCAATAGGAAGAGCGGACGAGACTATCTATTTCAGTGGCTCACAATTGCAGGGACTCGGTCCCTGGCTGAGTTGTCTCATCCAAATCGATAATGGGGTACAGTTGTAAAGCTGTCGTGTCAAAGGTTGGAGAGGCGTTAGCGTACTATACCAATCAAAATGGACGAAGTTGTTTGTCCAACGGTCAATAACCCTTTATGGTTAGCTTAGTCAGCATGACAAACAACAAATTAAATCATTCATTCAAAAGGAGAGAGAGCCACCTCGTCTTCTCAGGAACTTACTAAGAAAAGTTTGCAAGGGACCTGGTCCTTGGAGGACTGCGTAAGTGAAAGGACGACAACATAGATGATAAAAAAGTTGTCACTTCTGATGTGGTAGGTGCACGTCTTTCCAGAGAGGCAAACTCTTAGCCAATGGGCGGTCCCAAGGAGTTTTTTTTCATGTAAATATAATATCTTAACACAACACATAAACTTAAGATTTGGCAAACAAAAACTTGGATTTTCATCGTTGTGGTGTAAACTGTGTTTTACTTTTGCTTGAGAAGATTCTTAAAAGAAGTTTGAAAAGTCATGTAAGACAGGTTGTGGTTTTTCTCCCTTGAGCAAGGAGGTTTCCATGTAAAAACTGTTGTGCCTGATTTACTTTCTGTTATTCATTTCTTCACTTTATTCTGTCGGGGAGTTGGTCCTGTGAACAGTGGTGGACGCGTACATTTCTTCAAGAACTGAGACCAAACGAGCCGATGGAGAATCTTTCACCACACTAAACTCCAACAGACAGCAATAGAGAGAAACTAAAGGCTAAAACTCCCGGGTTCATATCGTGAAGGGCCAGTTTCTATATATTTTGATCTATTGGAACAATGTATGGCTAGTAATTTTTGCTATATCTTTGTTCCTAATTCCCATAGTTTTCAACTTCTATTTTCTTCAATACAAATTCTTGCTGAATTTTTCCCAACTTTTTTCCAATTTTTCTTCCAACCCTTGACAATGAAGAAGAGGGGGGCCTTTTATAGACGAAAATTTAGGAAAAATTTTGGGTAAAAGACGAGGGTAATTTCGAGTAAAAGCTGGAATTTCGAATTCTCAAATTCTATCCAAAATAGGAGTGAGAGGTAATTCATGTCTTCTAGACACTCTGCCTTGCTACTGACATTTAGGGCATTTCTTTCCAAACTCATGTGCATCCTTGTAGATTGATGGCCAGTAGTACCCACTATGGAGAACTTTAGCGGTGGTGCGAACACCACCATGGTGACCTGTCACTAGAGATGTATGGCAAGCATAGAGAATTTCTACCACTTCTTCTAGAACACACCTTTTGCTGACATGGTCAGCACACTCTCGGAACAAGTATGGCTCGTCCCAAAAGTACTTTTTAACATCGAACAGGAATCTTTCCTATTGGTAAAAGGTCAACTCATCCGGCATCAGCCCACACAGAATGTAATTTGCAAAATCTCCATAACCTGGAGTATGTTTGAGGGATATTGCAAACACCCGTTCATCTAGGAAAGAGTCATTTATGTCAACCTCATGCTCGACATTCTCCCTTGCTTCTAGCTTTGATAAATGGTCAGCAACTTGATTTTCACATCCTTTTTGATCTTTTACCTCGAAATCAAATTCTTGTAAAAGTAGTACCCACCTAATCAATCATTGTTTTGCATCTTTCTTTGCTATCAAATAATGGAGGGCAACTTGATCAGTGTTTTTGATTACTTTGGTGCCTAGCATGTATGCCCTAAAATTTTCAAATGCATAGACTACTACAAGCAACTCTTGTTCGGTGACCGTATAATTTTGCTGAACACTATTTAGAGTCTTGCTTGCGTAGTAGATTGGGTGAAACAATTTGTGGCGCTTTTGCCCCAAAACAACCCCAGGGCCATACCGCTAGCATCACACATTAACTCAATAGATTCGGACCAATTAGGACTGATGATGATCGGAGTGGATATTAGTTTCTCTTTCAAACACTGAAATGTAGCCGTACAAGCATTATTAAAGTGGAATTTCACTTCCTTCTCTAAGAGTTTGCATAATGGGAGTACAATCTTTGAGAAGTCTTTAATGAACCTTCAGTAGAATGTTGCGTGCCCCATGAAGCTGCGAATGCCCTTTACTGAAATTGGCAGGGGTAATTTCTGAATGATCTCAATTTTTGCGTTATCAACTTCCAGCCCATTTTGTGACACCTTATGCCCAATAAAAATACCTTGTTTTACCATAAAGTGACATTTCTCCCAATTCAGAATGAGATTCGTTTCGACGCATCTTTGGAGTACCTGTCCTCAGTGAGTCAAGCATTTTTTGAACGTATCCCCTACAACTGAGAAGTCGTCCATGAACACCTCCATAGAGTCTTCGACCATATCTACCAAAATAGACAGCATGTAACGCTGAAATGTTGTTGGGGCATTACATCGCCCGAATGGCATTCTTTTGAATGGGAAAGTTCCATAAGGGCAAGTTAAAGTGGTTTTCTCTTGATCTTCCGGCACAATAAAGATTTCGTTGTAGCCGGAGTACCCATCCAAAAAACAGTACCACCATCTTTCTGATTACCGTCAAGCCATCAAAAAATGGTCTTTCTCGATCCATGAGTTATGCTTTCAATAGTCCATGCATACTCTCCACCCAGTCACTTGTCTTGTTCGCACAAGTTCTCTTTCTGTATTCGGGACTACGGTTATGCCTCTTTTTTTCGGTACACATTGCACCAGACTTACCCACTTACTATCTGGGTATATTACCCCTGCATCTAGCCACTTGATAATTTCCTTTTTTACCACCTCTTGCATTGGAGGGTTCAATATCTGTTAATGCTCCACACTAGGTTTGCATTCGTTGTCGAGCCAGATCTTGTGAGTATAGATGCCTAGAGGAATTCCTACTATATCGGCTATTGTCCATCCAATAGCTTTTATATGCTTCCACAGTACTTTAATGAGCAATTTCACTTGCCTTTCAAGCAGATTGGCGGTGATAATTACAGGTAGAGTATTATTGGCTCCTAAGAAGGCATATTTGAGATAAGAGGTTAGGGCTTTTAACTCCAAATTCGGTGGTTCTTCTTTTGATGGTTTAGCAGGGGGACTTTCTCTATTTTTCAGATTGATATCCAATTTGATTAAATTCCTTGAATATGCTCCTAATCCTGATAAAGCAGCTACTACTTCCTCGTAACCCTGAACTTCGGATTCATCATAATTAGCAGACACAGATTCGAGGGGCTTATTCTCACGGATTAAATGACTCACACTTGCCACTACATTATCGATCACATCCTTAGTGGACACCACATGGATGTTACTTGGTTGTTTCATGGACTAACAGACATTGAACGTCACCTCGTCATCATTCACACGGAACTTCAATTTCCAGGTTTCAACATCCACCAATGCTTTTCCGGTAGCTAAGAATGTCCTTCCCAAAATAATGGAATTTTCAGCATCGATCTCATAGTCTAGAATCACTAAATCAGCCGGAAAGATAAACCAATCCACTTTTACCAATATACCATAGAGTATTCCGACTGGGTGCTTGATTGATCGATCAGCCATGAGGAGTCTTATTGTGGTTGCCTTTGGTTCACCTAAACCAAGTTGCTTGTATATTGCATAGGGCATCAAGTTAATACATTCTCCTAAATCGCGCAAGGCTTTAGAAAATTGGAGCATGCCAATCATGCATGGGATTGTGAATGCTCCAGGATCTTCTCTCTTAGTGATTGAATCGTTTGTCATATTTGCACTGCAGTAATAGGGCACCTCAATCATTTAATATTCGGAGCTCATTTTGTTTGTAACCAGTTCTTTCATGAATTTGACGTATCCCGGTATTTCCAACAATTCTTCTACCAGAGGAAGGTTAATTGATAAGCTCTTGAATACTGACAATTTTTTTTTAAACTTCTCATCTTCATTCTTCTTTTCAAACGTTGGGGAAATGGTGGAGGTATCTTGGTTAAGGGATGTCTAAATTTTGGAACTTGAAATTGTTGATCTACTTCCTTCTGTGGTTCTCTACTAAGGTTTTGTTGAATAAAGAAACCTTTGTTCTCCACACATTGACTCTCTTCATGTTTTTGAGGATCCTCATCTTCCATCATATCCCCTATTTCCACCTTACATCTAAAGGTAACCACAACCAACTCTCTCTTAATATAGTCCATGGGTGTTTTGGATGTTAATTGAGCTGATAACAGACTCAATTTACCTTCCAGCATTTTGATGGCATCATCATGAGAATTTACCGTATTGTTCAATGATGAAAAGTCATCTTTCATTCCTTTTAGCAGGTCATCAGAGCCCTCAACTTTATAGAGTATGCGTGATAACAAATTATTTACCCGAGGACTACTTGCACTTCTTTTGGATTTCGGGCTTTCACTCAAGTGAATATGGTCCTCCTTTTACCATCCTGCTCAGCCCAATCTTGCCAATATCTCCTTGGTTTTTCTCCTCTATAATAGCTCCAACATTGATTCCCAACCCGCGATTGGTTCTACTTACTTAATTGTTCGCTTTGTTTTACTCGTTTGTTTTGAATAGGATAGTGGAGCATGCCTGACAGAGATGGTGATCAAATGGATTTGTCTCTTCTGGGAATGATGTCCCCTAGGGAGCACGTCCTAAGTTTCAGACAATTTGAGAGGGAGTCAATCCATGAGTTGTGGCTGAAATTTAAGTCAGTCTTCCTGCACCACCCAACTCATCGAATTTCAAAAATCATACTATTAGGCTGCTTCTACAAAAGTCTTGGCCCAGAACACAGAATAATGGTTTATCAAATATTTCTGGGGGGTTTCTCACGACTACCCTACGCAATAGCAGCCTATCTACTTAATAACCTAGCTATGGCCAACAAAGAGACAGAGAAGGATCATATTTTGGTAACACTGATAACCCAGCTGGATTTAGTGACAAAAATGATCATGGAATTGGAAGCTCTGAACAAAAATAAAGACTGGTACATTCCCCCTCAAGAGCGTATGAAGCCTAATGTAAATGACGGTGAACAAATAGCACAAATGCTCTCACTCATTCTTCACAAGGTCAAAAGTCACGACAATGTGTTGAAAGAGGTAAACGAAAATGTTTTTATGCTGAATGAGATAACGGCTTCCCATTTCATAGCCATTCACCTGCTAGAAACCCAAGTGGATCATGTGTTGTCTCGTCTCCGCTCCACAAATTAAGATTAAGTGGGGAAGTCATGCCACGACTATAATCAAGGCGATTCTTGCGAGGCAACCCAACGTTTTATAATTTTGTGTTATTTTAGAATAATGGCGTGTTAAATGTGCAGGACTTGTGTTGTGCTTGCATGTTGTGTAATTTGGTAAGAATTGGGAGAAGTCTAAGCTTAATTGAACTAGTGCATGTTTTGATTTTATTTTCGGGGGTTGCGGGGTTTAATTCGAGAAGTTGGGTTGAAAGTAGGCATGTTGAGTTGTTTTGCAAGCTGGGTCGATCTCGCCGAACCACTTAGTGAATTCACCGAAGGACCCATCTTGCCCCTGATTTCTTGCTAAATGAATAGTTGAATTCTATAACTTTCGGCGAGAAGCATTAGGTCACCGAAAGCCCTCGGCAACTCACCGAGAGTATCCTCGATCACCCATTGTCTGCGTCACTAAACCCTTGTTGCACTGTAAATTTTCGTTGGACAAAACCTTGCTAGCAGAAAGTAGTCGGCGAATCGCCGAAGGGGTAGTCCCATCGCCTATTTGGTGACACCTTTGAGCCAATTCCTTCGGCTATTCCAATCCAGCTCGCCAAAGAGGTTCAATGACTCGCTAACTGGTTCGGTGAGTCTATCTGCTACTGATTGCTTCTGAGTGAATTGATTCTAACTTTTTCCCGATATATTGCAGACATGGCTAGATCCAAAGTTCCAGGTAGAAACATCCACCCCAAAATAGGGAAAAAAGGATCAAAATCAACAATGGTGCAGTTGTATCAAAAGGAAAGGCTACAAAACCTCAGTATTGGTTTTGTTTCATCAGCAATACGATCATGCCATCTCAAAATAAATATATTCTGAGACATGCCAAATTATCCTGTTTAGGTTACATTATTGATAAAACTCAGCAAAATTTGGGGATGATCGTTGCTTCAGAGATTCTCATGCGTGCAAAATAGCATCAACCCTCACTTTCCTTCCCGGTATTGATCACCGAGTTATGAAAATGAGCTCGGGTACCTAGATATGCTAAGAAGGATGTGGAAGTAACTCCCACATCCTTCACTGATATCCGGAAGATCAAAGTTGAATATCTTAAGGATCAGGCGGAGAAAATGTTAAAAGCTGCCCCGGTGGACATTCCCTCAGTTGTGGTTTGAGACTACATACCTGCAAAGGCATCTTTGCCTAATCCTACCGGTGGGCCTTCAGGTACATCTACTGCCGCTGCTACTCCTTCTATTATTTCAGGTTCTTCCACTGCTAGAATGCCTCCTCGACCCGTTATTGTTGTCTCTCGGACTCCAATCAGTCATGCCTTATTAATCCAGATAGGACAGCTCGCTTATTCTGCTGAGCGTCAAGCTGCTAGACTAGAAACCTCCATTCCAAACATGATTCAGGCTTCCCTTACTTATGATGTGACACCACTGAAAGATACCATTGATGCCCTCGAGGCTAGAATAATGGTGTGTGAGGATGACCAAGGAGCCACAAGAGAGGTAACGGCCTTAAATGCAGCTATAACTATGTTATGGAAAGATGTGGATCAGTTGAAATCCACTGATATGTCCATGGTCTTTGGAACAGTAGAGATTCCAGACGTACCCGAGAAGCCTTCGACTACCACCAGAAATGATGATAAAATGGAGTAGAAAACAGAGTCTAAACCAGAGACTGATTAAGAGAATCTTGAGGATTCAGAGGGAGCTACAGATGAGGACCTGACTAAGACTGAAGCAGCCATGACAGATGCGGCTATGCGTGATTCCCTAGCAAATACACCTTTTGTTGTCTCTAGTAGAGTAGGCCCTTTGGAGGTGACTCCGGGCACTATTGCCCAAGTCCGGAATACTACTCCATGCATTGAGTCCCAGACAAATGGAGAGACTGCATAGACATGATCCTTTCTTTACCTCCCTATTTGTCTTACATTCTTTCACTTTTGGATTCTTTACTTCATTTCCAATTGAGGTCAAATGGTTTTTATTTGTGGTGTGGTGAGGTGCACCTTTTGTGTAAATATTGATGTTCGTGTTTTGTTGATATATTTGTGTCATTGTGTTTTATGCTACTTTTTGTAGATGTTTGAGCTTGTGGGTCCTTTTGCTTTAAATTGTAAATGATTTTGACCCTTCCAAAAAATTTTACCACCTCTTATATGCACTTGAATGTGGTTGTTCTTTCGCAAATTTGAGTCTCAGGTTTGATTAATATCGATGACTCAAATAGTTCTCATAATCGAATGAACATCAATGTGCGGCTACGTTGAGACCAAGTGAAGTTACATAGTCAATATGTGAACTCTTTGCATCTCGTTGTGATTAGCCAATTATCAAATTGATTCTCTTGTGGTGAACGTTGCATACTAGCAAAAGCGTGGAGTCTTGTTTGACTTTGATGTCGATGCCTTGTGTGATGAGCTTACTCTGAACCATGCACGATAACACCTAGGATTTTCCCTTTTGGTCCGGTCGAATATGTAAGGCTATCTCTTGATATGATCTTAGACAACTTCGAAGAGTGTGAGCCAATTTCACATATACCTCTTTTGTGACCGACCTTGTGAGTGTGTGAACATCTTTTGAACACCCCTTGAGACTTGCCTTTCTTTGGAAGAAACTTGATGAAAACATGACCTTTCTTAATCCGCTACCTATAATCCTCTTGATTTGTGGTTGATTGAATAGCCAACCTAGACCAAAACCCTAAGTTGGGGTGTGGTGAAAAGAGAAGGCAAGCCAAGAAGAAAGAAAACTCCCCTTTAACGTATGGTGTTGAGAAAAATGGAACCACTCCATACAATAAAAAAGAGAGAAAAGAAAAGAAAAAGAAAAAGAAAAAGATGTGAAATAAAGTTATGAGAAATGTAAAAATAAATAGGGTTCCGAACAATTCATGGAAAGTGAATAATGGGATGACTTGTGAGAACTAAAGAAAATGTTGAAAGAAGAGGAAATGAAGTGTTGTGAGCACCACATTTAATGAGGATGAAAGTCACAGAGCCTAAATCACCATACCGTTTCACTCAGCCTTATTGCAAGCCTTGAAAAGACCTTTTTGATCTTGAGTGAGCCGAAACAATTGTCTGTTGGAAAATACGGGTAAACCTATGGGTGAAAGCATGCCTTGTGTTCTTCTTTGTGAGTGTGAATGTTGCATTTAATTCCAGAACATTAAATTGTTGAACCATTGTGTGTGAATATGGAATCATTCTTTTCTGTGAGGGCATTTGAATACCTTTGATGAGCTTGAACTTTTATTTGAAGCAAGTATAGTGAGCTTGAGAATCTTTGATAATGGTGTGTCATAACTTCAGTTTTTTAGTATACAACTGTTCCTTGCCTGAGTAAATTGAGCCTTGTTGTGTAAATTCATGATTGAGTGTTGTGTAGCATTGTTTGAGACATCCTTTTAGAACTGCTGAACTTGAGTTTTATTTGAGGACAAGCAAAAGTTTATGTTGGGGGTGTTGATGAACCCTCAGAAGTGTTATTAGAACATTTTACTGTCTCTACTCGTGTTGGTGATTCTCTAGTGGCTAAGAGGGTTTATAGATGATGTCCCGCTTCCTTATCCCATAGAGTTACTCTTGTTGACTTGGTAAAACTTCACATGTTAGACTTTAATGTGATTCTTAAATCAACCCCTTTCGTAAAAATAAGGCTTATTGTTATTATTATTTGTTTTAAACATAAAGATAGACTTATTATTATTATTATTTATTTATTTGAAACCAAATATTGCTCATATATTTTAATTACGTAATATATTTATTTCAAGATTTCATATTTGTAAACAGGTTCAAAAAAATACAAGGTATAAATATATATGTCATGCACACAAAGATATACATTTTATTTTTATATTTATGTTTTCTCTACGCATGACTTATTATTTTTTATACATTCCATATTATCTTCTCCTCTCTACTATCCCTTTTCCTGACCCACCTTATAGGAAACCTTATTCAGTTGCTATTAACATGGGTGCATGGCCGAGCATTGTTGAGAACCAACCACATCTATTTCATTGAGCTGATTGAATTGGAAGGCTTCCAGCCTTACGCACATCTAAGATTCCTCCGACAGTTTAGGATTACCCAAGGCGTTCCTCTATGGTCAAATATTGCACTAGTATAGGTCGATTATGAGGTCAAAATCCCGATCGAGAGGATCGCTGCTTTGGTACAAGAATGGTATGGTATTCTTGACTCACATATGGGGGATGAGTCATGGTGTACTCATGAATATTATACTTGGTTTATGAGGGGAGGAATTCTCGCAAGGTCTAGCTATGACAGAATCTTGGGGTTCACAGAAACCCAAAGATTAAATCAAATTGGCATGGAACTATTAAACCTCTTCCCCATCACCACAACCATGTATCATCAGGTGACCCTACAGTTTATCGACCATCACATATAGGAAGTTGATGATGAACAAGAGGAAGAGATTGAGTAAGACCCATAAGAGGATCCCATAGAACCATCTGAGGAGATGAGAGAGGATTTGGAAGAACATTAGGATCATGACCGTAACTTCTTTGACCCTAGATATGGAGGAGTGATGCATTATGGAGAATGAACCTATTCAAAAGATGAGTTTTGAGAAGTAGTTTCTAAAACTTGATTAGTATGACAATTGAGTATGCCATCAATGTTTAAACAGAATGGTGTCTAGTTATGCCATCAATGTTTATGCATTATCACTTCCCGAGTAATCAATGATCATATCACAATATGATTTAGATTTTGAGAAAGAGTTTTCAAGTATTAATTGAGTAAGAGTATAAGGGAATAAGTATTCCCAAAGGTATCCGTTTTCAAAATTGATAAAAGAGAAACTTTGATTTCTAAATGAGTTATGAATTCAAAGATATTTCAAGAGTAGTTATCTCTTCTAAAACGATAGTTTGAGCTATTATTTCAAAGCAGAGGAAAAGTATGTTTTTAAAGATTGAGCATGAGTATATATTATTGAGAGTAGTATTGAGCACCGATAAGGGGATGAGTTCAGACAACTCACATTCTTCATAAACCATGTATGCCAACATGGGTACAAGATCATACTTTTCAGATGAATCCTAATTGCCTTTGGGTAGAGCTTAGTGGATCCACTTAGTTGAGGTGTCCTATATACCAGCAAGGTATGGGACAATTCTAGTAGTGTGGGTTAGAGAATCTCCTAATAGAGTTAAAGTGTATTTTTATATTTCCATTATTATGTTGAGTTAAAAGATGAGAAAGTATTTTGTAAAGCTTTAAATGATTTAACACTTTTATTTCTTTACATGCAGCTATTGTTATCTATTGCAGTTGTTTCTTTAAGTTATTTGTTATTCATCTATATTACATACTCGTACATTCAATGCACTAATGTTATTCGACCGGTATCTTTGATACAAGTTCTTAGGATACTAAAAAAGAATCCGTTGAGATCACTTCATCCGCTTGTCATCTTTTGAGTGAGACTTCCTTGCTTCTGGAGGACTCCAATTTTATGAGTTGTTAGTAGTAGTTCTCTTCATAAGTCGTGTATCTTGTTCTGACTCTCACCTTTGTACAATAGAAGCTTCATAGATAGAGAGTTTTGGAGAGTCTTTCAGTTTCACATGTTTAATTTAAAACTTATGTTTTATACTCGGTATATTAAGAGAGTTTTGAGATTTGTTACATTTTGATTAGCATTTTTTTCAGTTTAATACTTGTATCTGCATGAGTTAGTCTTCAACTGGTAGTCAGCAAGGATGAGTGTTCGCTTCAAGGTGGTAATGGTTCTTGAGTGTCGTCCACGTCCAGGGTATAGGCTCGGGTCGTAACATCCCTAGAGTACTAGCCAGGTTTTTACTATGATTTGGGAGATGATGATGAATAATCAACTTGGCCCTAGACTTTTTCTTTGTTTTCTTTCACCTTAAAGGAGGTCTTACATGACCTCTCTTATTGTTCTAATATGCCGACAGGGCAGTAAATTCAGGATTTACCCCAATTATTATTGAAGTATTAGCACCGTCCTGAATCTGAAATACGTTCAAAATTTGGATCAATCAATTATAAATATTTGCAACGTAGACCTACCTCAAGCAAAGAGAGGCTCTGTATTACGATGTGTTTTTAATAACGCTTAATTGGCGTATATATGTGTTTCATATTTGTTACATCTTTCAATATCTCCAAAACTAACATAGTTTTCTTTTCTTTTGGTTCATCAATTATATCAAAAGTACGTTGATTTGTGTCGACTTGCAAACCGGCTTACTCACAATAAAACCGTCGATCAAAAGTAAAGATGATTGATAGATTAACGCTGCCGCAAACATAATGATACCTATTGAGAACCCCCGAATATTCTCAAAATATACCACACATTCCAAATGAAGAGAAAATGGCTCACATGGAACAAGAACTCGAGGTCTTGATGGAAGAATTACGTAAAGTATGAGACTTGGCTAAATTGTTGGTTGCCACTTACTCAACCTTCAAGATGCCTATCTACTTCCCAAAGGTTGATTTTCCTTCAGCCAACTTACAAATAACTAGAACAAAATCAACATTCTCCCACTCACGGTCGAGTCCTACTAGCTTCTCCAACCGTAGTAACGACCGTTCCTGACCTTTCTAATTGCGATCATACCATACCAACAATTTAGGAGATACTTGGGGAACACGTTGCCGCTTCTTATGAGCCACGTACTTCACCTGTATATGTTTTTGGAGCTCATATCTTACCAGCACCAGCCATGGCTAATGTTCTGTACGAGGTTGATCAATATGAAGAGATGGAGAAAGATGCCCAATTGAAAGAAGACGCATCAATAAATTGCCATTTTCATGGTCTAAGAAATACGTTGAAAAGCTTACAAGTCACAAGGGGAATGGAGAGCCACTATTATCTAATTTGTACATACATCTAGACATTGATATTACGGTAGGGTAGAACCACCAAAGTTTGACATATTTGATAGAAAAGGTGACCCTCACGCACATTTAAGGGCATAATGTGACATGTTAATCGGTGTAGGCAGAAATGAGAAGCTGAGGATGAAGTTGTTCATCCGAAGTCTGTCTAGAGAAGCATTGACCTAGTATACGCGCTAAGACCCTCGTAAATGACGTGAACGGAAGGAAATGGCTAAGGATTTCATGACCTGTTTCATATTCAATACAAATATTATAGCTGACTGATTCTCGTTGGCCAGTATTCAAAAAACGCTATCTGAGAACTTCCAAGAGTACGCACAATGATGGAGAATTGAAGTTGCAAGGTTGCAACCACCACTAGATGAGAGTGCACTCTCGAAATGCTTTATTCGAGCTCAAGAAGGTATCTACTTAGCCAAGATGATGGGCCAGAAGTTTGCAGAATTAGTCAAAACGGGAGACTTTACAGAGTAAGGTGTCTAATATGGGAAAATTTAGTCTATGGTAACATTGTAAGTTTCAAAGTAGGGCCATACAATTGTGTTCCATTGGCAGTATCATGAAGAAAAGAGAGGATATTTCGGCGGTCACATACCAACATATAGAACCATCCTACTGATACCCCAACAATCCCCAAATTGTTCCACATACTTATTACATACCATACAGAGTATGTAATACCTAACAACAATATAATACACCCCGAGCACCAGCATACCAAAATCTACCAATACCATATGTTCCTGTCAAAGAACTCAATCCCCAAAAATAGACAAGCATATGCACCGAGACCATGTCTAAATCTAGAAGCTATAAATAGTCGTACTTACAGACCCTTTCCGAACCCGATGCCTAATTTTTAGAGTGGTTGAGGACAGCGCAACTGCTGCAACAAGTTGAAAAAAACTTCCTGATCCAATCCCTTATAATTTTGATCGAAACAAGCGATGTTCTTACCACTCGGGAATCCAAGGATATGAAACAGAAGATTGTTATGGTTTGAAGAACCTGGTCAAGTATTTGATCAAGAGCGGAGTAATCAAATGTACTCAAGCACCTCCCAATGTCAACAACAACCCCTTTCAAAACCATGCAACTCGGGAAGTCAATATGGTTACTCTATATGAAGAATATGAGGGCCCTGAGTATCAAAACATAGGTTAAGCAGATGCAATGACATCTTCGGCGTAGACTGTTATCACCATTTAACTAAGGGGGACCTCTGACTGTCAAACATTTCGCCCAAGAGTTGTAGTGACCACTCAAATCACTAGAAAACATAAGTATGACACCAAAGCAACCCGATAGGACTATTGAGCGGGCACTAAGGAAAGATGATCGACACCATCGTGGTTCAAGGGATGACAAGGTCAAGAAGGTTTTATGTCTTCGAGAATCTAAATCATGGATATAAAACCATGAACCTCAAAATGAAAAAATCCTAGTTTTCTAAAAAATTGGTGCCAGTACCGACAGAACTACCCATGGACCGTAGGTAGAACCATAGACCGTAGTTGGTGTTCCATCGTTAGGGCCCAAATGTTGATGGTCTCTGATCCCGCCCACGGTCCACCATTACGGTACGTGGTTAGACCTACGGACCGTAGGTAAGGGTCAACAACCCATTAAAGGGAATTTGTTGTTGGGTCAACTTCAAAAGGTCATATCTTTTACCACAAAATTAATTATGTCGCCCACGAATATCTAATTAAAGATAATTGAATCCTGTTTTCTACGCCACCGAGTTTGCTAAAATTCCATCTCGAAGTAAAATGTTATGCTCATTTTAGTGAAGCCTTGTCAGAAAGACAACGAACCACATTCAGAGACAACGGTTGGTATTCCAAACGATGATCCATAGGCCCCTCCGTATATGGCGTTCATAAGCTTTTATATTAATGTCATTTAGGACTTTTTCCTATTGTTGGGAACCGAAAACTACGTCGTTTTATTCCGTCTAAGCCTAATAACATAGTCAGACTTATCAAAACCCTCATTATCCAAAAATCAACCGAACTTAGAGCAAAACTGAAATGAAAGAGGTGTCAGTTTTCCAAGAACAATCAGAGGGTTTGCTTCAAGTTTCAGCCCCGAAATTGAAGGATTTCTCCGTAGATTTTGTAACCAGGTATGCGGGATTTCACTAGTGGGTTCTTTTCATCCACTAAGTCCCTAGAATTTAGTTACTCTTTGATTCTCCATATTTTGTTTAGACCTAGCATTTCTCCTTGGATATTTATTGTATTTTAGCTATTGTAGTATCATAAATCGAAATAGCATATTTCTTAAAAAAACAAATTAGTTCCTTGTATGAAACTCAGAACCCTAGTTTTGTAGATTATCTAGTTCATGAATTGCACTTGCTAGGTCAGTTAAACAAATAATCACGCTCCATATTTTGAATTTCACATTTTCAGTACATAAATGTTGCATTCTCATATTGCATGCCAGTATTTGAGCCATTCAGTATTTCTGTCAAATTTCAGCCATATATATATTCAGTTATGAGTAGACTAAGAACTAAGTTGTACTAGGGTTCAACATACCTTTATAGTCCCAGAACTACGTGCCCCCTTAGGATTATAATTTCCCTTTGTTTGGCATTAGATTTAGTGATCACGCCATTCATGCCTTTATACCCCTTGCAAGGTAGATTGGGTTCTCTCGATGGGGCGTATACATCAGACTTCATGTTTAGCTCATGTGGTTTTATGCCGATTAATAGTAGCTCCCAAAGTCAAACTAGTAGTTCATTTGACACGGTTTACAGTCTATACTTCAGCATTCCGTTCAATACGTTATTTTCATGATTAGTACTATGTTATTGCATTCATCTTAGCTTTTCAGTTATGTTTCAGTATTTACATTCTTGCTGAGTTTTGTTTTTTTCAGCTTATATATGTTTATTCAGCTTAGTATATATATCCTACATGCTCAGTACATTCCAAGTACTTACAAATACTCTGCGCTTCATCCGTTTATGATGTAGGTTGAGGTACTTAACATCCATATCGCGCTAAGATCTGTTCTCGGTTAGCATTTCAGTAGCTTCAGTCGTGAGTCCTCATACTTTAAGGACAATAGACATGCTTTTCATTTTAGTCTTTTTATTTAGTTTTTAGTTTGGTTAGAGTTAGCTGGGGCATGTCCCAGCAACTCAACTCAGTTAGAGGCTTTTCAAACATTGTAGTAGAATCAACTTGATTTGTTAATTTTAATCTTTCAGTTGTTATTAAACACTTAGTATGTTTTATATATTCAGAGTAGTTGGGTATTCCCCACTTTAATTTATCCATGATTTAGTTTCCTCTTAGTACATGTTTTATTCAGTGATTCTTAGTATGCATGATATCTGCCAGATACAGGGTTAGCTTGGGGTCACTCATGATCCTAGGTCCCGTGTTATGTCAAGGTGGTAGCCTCGGGGAATGACCAACTTGGTACAGGAGCATTAGGTTCAATAGTCCTAGGATGTATGAAAGCCGCACTAAGTAGACTCTTTTTAATGGATGTTAAGTGAACCACAACTTTGAGAGGCAGGCTACCAAATGTTTTAAGAAAAACTTCACTTTCTTTTCTATTCGTATCGTGCGTGCGTATGATCCAACTTCTCCTTTCTAATTCATTGTTATGTGTTTCAGATCATACCCCCTCATAAAGCAAATGCACGCAACGCTAACTCAGTTCCTCCTATCCCGAACCATGAAGTTACGAATGCAAAATTTCGTAATGCGATCCAACTCTTGGCTCAGAGTATGGCCAATCAGAACTTTCATTAGGTCCTAGTTCCTACTAAAACAAATGATGGATCAGTTGCAGCTAGGGTTCAAGATTTTGTTCAGATAAATCCGCCTAAGTTTTTATACGCTCAAATTACACCTCTTTTCAGAAGCATAAGTGATCGTTATCACTTAAAGAATCCAACTTGTAGGTTGGGGTCGATCCTACAAGGAATATAGTTTAGACTTAAGTTCAATAACGATTATATTCGTTTAGCCAATGTATTTCCGAGAAAAATAAGTAAAAGAGGATGGGGGATTTGTGTAACAAATTTTGGAAATTATGAACGTAATTAGTAAGCAAGATTCAAACTTCTGTTGTTATCAAATTGAGAAAGAAACTAGGGCGTACGTGTTCCCTATAAGCTCATAAGTTTGTGTTCGTTGTAATAGTTATCCCTTCCTAGTGTATTACATACAAAGCGATAAGTTATGTATCTCTAAATCTTTTGTCCGGCATATAGAGAATTTCACCCCGCACCTTGGTCCGGCTACGCTTGTATAATTTACTAACCCTTACCATCACCTCATCATAGACGTCACATCGATGTATGGCTTGGTTTTCACCCTCACACCAATCGACATTAATTCTATTAGATAGTATCACACTAAATCTATATTGATCATTCTTTTCTTTTTAACTACCTCCTTGGTCCGACAAGTAGCAACAAGGCGAGTTCTAACATTGTGCATCGTTAAAAAGACTTTTCGCTGAAAGAATTATCAACATGCAAAACAATATTCGGGAATTACTTAGTTACTATTCATGCTTCGCTAATCGCTCATGGTTGCCACAACCCTAGTTGTGGATTTAGTTACCCATATTAGTAAGAAAGCAATTCATAAGTTTAGAACAAGTAATCATGAACTTACATAATGAGAATAATAAACCCAGAATTTCAACTTGAATTTCCAAACCAAACTTAGGAAATTAAGAATTGTTAAAGTTGCACGTTAATCTCCAAATCCACAAAACTAGGACAAAAGTAATAAAGTCTAACCCCCAAAAACGAGGTTTGCATGCCCTATAAATAGAATAATAAGTCCTAACTAGAAAGGAAATGAAATAATGAAATAATATTTTAGGATGCGGCTTCTATCAACGATACATACCTACGGATCGTGGATTGATCTATGGTTGGTAGGTCCATTCCGTGACTCAGGACTTGAGAAAATTTCTAACTTCAAAATCTTCAAATCT
Source organism: Solanum gracilifrons (assembly GCA_029582605.1). Taxonomy (NCBI): domain Eukaryota; kingdom Viridiplantae; phylum Streptophyta; class Magnoliopsida; order Solanales; family Solanaceae; genus Solanum; species Solanum gracilifrons. Next base: position 216,704 of record JAJOOH010001599.1, read on the forward strand.
CTAAACCAAACGACGGAGCACCAGTATGGACCGTGGATTGATATAAGGTCTGTGGATCCTTCTCCGTAACTCCATACTTAAAATCTTCAAAATCAGGTATTGGAACCCCTCTCTGAATCGTTTGACGGATCAGTTGTACAGTCCGTAGATCAATCTACGGTTCGTCGATTGCAATCGTGGTTCCACACTTGGTCAAGAATTCCCTGATTTTCCTTCAACCCTTGCCTGCTTATCTACGACACCCATCTACGGAGAGTGAATGGACCTACGGTCCATGGATCACCTCCGTAGATGCCCTTTTCTTCACTTCCTTCAGTTGCGTCTCTAAATTTCCACGTTTGTACATATTTCCTCGAAATATAAGAAAAATACATAAAAACCAATACAAAATGGCCCTAGACACACACAACTCTTAAGTGAAATGTATTAAAAATACCATAAATTCACGGTATATCAACACCCGCAACTTAAATTCATTTTTTGTCCTCAAGCGACGCACTAAAACACTAAATAACACTTTTTATAGAAGCAAGCATTTCAAGGACAAGAAATCACATGGCTCTCTACCTGACTCTCTTCTTAAGTGCAAATCTTTTCTCTCAGACTCAACAGGCTAACTTGTGTGGATCCAAACATGACAAAGACTGACCAACCAACACACAAAATACATTGTTTTACTATCACCAAGGTACCAACTTTCCAACAATGTAACTAGTGAACTTACTTCGAACGAAATCCTTTTTTTCACACGATAAATTTTATTTTGAATAAAAGGATTTATTCAACAGTCACGCTCAAAACTAACTACAAGTACAATTAGTGCTCAATAGCATAGGCTTGGCCTTATTTTCACTACACAAACTCTCCATACTAGGTTATAGTACACAATAGGACTTTTTTGGCTTGTAACGTAGGATAAGGGTTAGGTGTGGTACATTTGGGTACGTTTTAGTGACTTTCTACCCTCCTTGACACTACATTAGGCTTTCTACCTCTTTTTGCCCTATTCTTGACATCCTAACATTTTACCTTCTTTCCCTTCATTCTCTTCAACCATGGATGCGACTTTAGACTTTGTAGCTCTTTGTTTTTCACTTTCATCTTTTTCTTGATTTTTATTCTTTTCTTTAGCTTTCAACAAGTTACATCCTTTCCTCTTTTCCTTTCTCTTTTTCAACATCATACTCTTTTCATACCCATTTTTATTTCGGTTTGCTCTTTCATAGCCACCCTCAAATTGTGGATTTTCCATTGGTTGAGGTTACCTTTTACATTAGCAACCCTCAACTTAACCTTTTGGCCTAAGTCGAGGTGCACATGTCCAAGGAGGGACCGGGGACAACATAGTAGATTATGGGAGGGTGAGTTAGGGGTTTAGAAAGAAATGGTATAATTTAGGCTCAAAGTATTTAAATCAAAGGGAGCATTTATTTCATTTGGTTGGATTTTTCTTTTAGTCAATTTGTGGACTTATCAGAACAAAGGACTATGATCACTTCTTAGCCTCTAGAGTAGATTGTCTTAGCTGGACTAATCGGGCGAGTTCTAGATTGGCACAAAAACTGTTTGAACAATCAACTATTCTCACACAGTTTTGGCACATAACTTCATTATCAGATTACCCAGTTCAAGTTTTAGCTTAAGTCATGCCATCAAGTTGGTTCATTATCATGTCATACTCAGAGCCAACACATTCAACTCATTCTAGCCTACAGATTTTAGCACATATTACAAAATTTTTTTTTGGACTGGTATCATTTCTTTCAAAAAGTTTCAAAAAGTTTAGCGAATAGCCAACTTAGGCCAAAATCCTAAGTTGTGGGTGTGGTGAAAGGGAAAAGGAGAAGTCAAGAAGTGCAAGAAAAGTCCCCCTTAACCCATGGTATTGCATAAAAATGGAACCCCTTCAATTCATTTCAAATAAAAAAAACTAAATATATATATATATATATGAAATGTGGAATAAAGTACCAAGGGAATCAGGTTTCAAGCAATCCATAAGGGAGAATAAAACAAAAAAAGGTGACTTAGAAGGACTAGAAAGAGAATTGATAAAGGAAAAGAAGGGAATGCCTTGAGAATGCCACAACTCAAGAGAAAAAAGTCACCGAGCCTAAATGACCATACCTTTGCACTCAACCCCATCACAATCCTTAGAAAGACCTTTTTGATCTTGAGTAAGCCGAATCAAAAGACAATTGGAAAATAAGGGCAAACCTATGGGTGAAAACATGCATTGTGTTTCTCTTTCTGAGTGTGAGCATTGTATCTGATTGTTGATCTTAAATTGACTCATATCTGTGTGTGAATATGGAATCATTCTTTACGTGAGGGCATTTAGATACTTTTGTTGAGCTTGAACTTGCACAAGTAGCAAGTATTGTGAGCATGACAATGTTTGGTAATGGTGAGTAACAATTTGAATCTTTAAGTACACAATTGATCCTTGCATAAGTAAATTGAGTCTTGTTGTGTGCATTCATGATTTAGTCGTGTGTATCACTGCTTGAGGCACCTTATTTGGACTGCTAAACTTGAGTTTGCTTGAGGACAAGCAAAGGTTTAAGTTGGGGGTTTTGATGAGTCCAGAAATTGGACTCATTTAGGGCTTTATTTTAAAAGAAATATTGTCCTCGAATGCTTGTTTTATCTCAATACCAAATTAAAATGTTTAAGTTTCAGGTATTTGACGTTTTACTGGAAGCATGGACACTTAGGCGCAAAATGGAACAAAAAGGGCTGAAAAGAATAAGAAATGAAAGTATGCGGATAACTGAGTCCAACTTGGCGAGTCGTCAAATTGACATGCACCGCCCTTTGTTTCAGTACGCGAAGCCTTGAAGGAAGTGGATCATAAGGCGAACACAGAAGTAGTAGGTGAGTCGTCGATTAGTTCCGCAAAGCAGTACTGTACCACCCAATGATCCAGAATATGAGGATGCTGAAGGAAAGACACCGAAGGCAATGAGTTGATTAAAGCGCGAATCGCCGCGTTCATCAGCGATCTCCACTAATGTGGCCGAATGATACTCCGCAGCACAATCTGTGAAAACTATAAATACTACTTAGATTTCTAGTCTTAGTGTGGAATATTTTAGGGTAAACATTATTATTAGTCTACAGGATTTTTTCTGTATTTTTCACTCAAGTTTTGAGAGGGTTTTGTGGAGACTTGAAGAAAAGAGTTCATTTTCCCCAAGTTGGAAGTGGGTCTTCTTTATTCTTCTTCAGTAGCTAAATTCAAGGTTTAATTTACTATACCCAATTGATTTCTTTATCATGTTAGGTATAATTTCTTATTTCTTGATGTGTGGCTAAAAACCCTCATTCTTGGTGTGTAATTTAGCAAATATTGGTTGATATTCTTGTTGAGTCTTGCTTGCTGATAGGATAGATGTATTTTAATGGTGATTTCACCTAGTGGTTGTGTTTTAATCGAAAGGGTTTGGAGTTGAAAATACAAAGCCACCCATGTGTTTTCGGCTTGCTCGAGAGGGATTGGAGTTGAAAATACAAAATCACTAGATTGATGGCCTAAGGAGTGGGTCGACATAAGGTTCTGCCCGAGAGGGTGAGCCCTAGTCCCACATCCTAACACTCAGCTCGAGAGAGTGAGTGGGGTAAGGCATAGGTTGGTCTTCATGTGGGAAATGGGTATCTGAGAGTAACGCATTTGAAACGGTGTATGTTGCCCGAGAGGGAACCTATTTCCATTTAAAGCTTAGCCTAGTCATTATTTTCTTGCAAATTTCCTATTAAAAGCTTGTACCCAACAATTTATCTCAACTTGTGTTGCGGTAACATCCCAAGAACCTTTCCCCATACTTAATCTTCTTGTTTATTTTGTTGTTTTATCACTTGTTACGAAACTCCTGTTTGATGTTTGACCCTTTCATATCACCCCCTTTTATTTATTATGTTTTTGTTCGTTAATATCTTTAGCTATGACTAGTTAGAATGTAATTTAATTTTTTGATCAATTCTCAAAACACCACTCCCTTGGGACACGACCCCAACCTTTGGTTGGGTTAACATATTATCGACATCGTAGACACTCATACCGTAGGATAGTGTCGTTGGTCACGATAAGTATCATGTTGTCGTTTTATTAGCAATTAGACCACCTATATAATGCTATTAGACTCCTCTTTAAGTTATCCTAAATCATTATTTCTAAATCCCCAATTCCTTCCAAGAAATTCTCTCTCTAGAAAGAAGAAGAAGAAGAAAAAGAAATGAGAATCAACCTACGGTAAATTCCTCCATTGATGCAAGCTTTGTGGGGGCTTTATAATAAAGGTATGATAGCTTATTCATCCATCGATTCTTCCATCCATGGAGCCCCTATATTTTCCCCAATTGTGAAGATAAACACCAATTCTAGCTAGGGTTTCTTCCTATATTGTGGGTAGTGTTGAGTATGATTCCAATTGAGTGGACAGTACTTGTTTATGATTGATTTAGTATTGAATTATTTTATTATGAATATATTATATGTTTTCCATGGCTAACCCTAGTTACTTGATGAAATTGAAGTAATGTGGGTTTGTGACTTAAAGAGGGAAATTGAAGACTTAGAGATGATCTTCTAGAATTGATGATATTTATAGTAATTGTTCAAAAATAAACGCAAGTAGATGTGAATTGAACTAGATTATAGTATATATGATGGATCTTGCCTATTAAAGGTTAAAGTTGAACCTTTATGATGATTTATGACTAGAATCACTTAATAATGAATCATGTGATTAGAATGCCGTGAAGTCTAGGTATGTATGATGATTGTAGAAGTAAGGCTTTGAGATTAAGACTTGTAATCATGAATGTTGGCCACTACGGCTTTGAGAGTAAAGCTAATATGATGAATTATTTATGTTTAGGCTTTAAGAGTAAAACCTATATGAGAATGGAAGATTAAAGGGTAGAATTAAGGTGGAAGGCCTTTACCTACCTAACCTACCTTATGAATGATAGATTGTTTGAAGTGATAGAATCACATGAGTTACAATGATATCCATGTCCAATACAGATTTTTAGATATGGTATTATGCATGATTTATGAAAGCTACGTTACAAGCCTTATGAACACTTTGAAAGTAAATTGTCTATGCTTATGATATGTTGTTGTGTTGTGAAAGTACATTCTCACACACACACCTATGCATGAATATGAGATGATATGAAAGTTTTTCTCACATAAAAATATTTTAGGTTGAAAGGTTTACTCACCTAGAATGAATCTAAGTCCAAGTACTATGAAATGTTATGAGGTTGTGGCGATTCCCCTAAAAGACCTTGATATGAGAAGGATGTGAGGTGAATTCCCTTATTCCTAATTAAATAAACAAGAGGTGATTACCCATGTCATGATATGAGGAGTCGAGGTGATTACCCTTTATATATGTATAACTCTTAAGGCAAGGCAAGAGGTGATTACCCATTAGCCTTTATGTTGATTATGGAGGCGAATACCTATGATCCTTATGTAATGTTGTGGAGGTGAATACCTATATCATATAATGGTGGGGCATGGAGGCGAATACATATGTTTTCCTAAAATAGTTATGGAGAGTAATACCTATGACTATACATGTAAAGTAAGAGGTGAATACCTATTTGACCTTTATGATAAACAAAGAGAGGTGAATTCCCATTGGCCCTTATGATAGACATATAGAGGTTATTCACCTTGTCAATGAGAGTAAGTGAGCATATATCTTAATGAAGAGCCTAAAGTGTCTAGCTTAGCATGGTAGGATTATGCAGTCTTATTCATGCATTGCACAAGCTTCCTTGAGGTGACTCATGAAGTGTTTCTCTGATATGTTGTATGCTTAGTTTGGATTGTTTCTAGAGTTTCCTTACATGATATGTATGACTTCAGGTGATTCCCTTAGCCAGTTATGATTCCATGATATGTATGAATGGAGGTGATTCCCTTTTTCCTTTAGGATGAGCTAAACTTGAGACTATGAGATGATAAATCTGATTAAGATAACCAAAGGGGATACTTGGCATGAATGGGATTATGGGGTCTCATCCATGCATTGCACAAGTATTCTTTGAGGTTACTTGAGAAGTAGTTCTCTTATGATATGAAAGACTAAAGGTTGACTAATTCTTATATGATGCCTATGTTGGAAACTTTGCTTATAAATATGTTATTGTCGCTTATGCTTATAGTTTATGTTTCATGAAGTATCTCTTATGATTGTGGCATATAGCTTATGTTGACTAACCCTGATGTTTTGCTCTTCTGATGTTATGCTAGCTATCATATTTTGTACTTTTGTACTAACGCATACTCTTGCCTACATTCTTATAAATGTAAGGTTTAGTGATTTTGAGTTCCATTATTGAAGATATGTTTCTAGAAGTGCAAGGAGTTGAAGACTTGGTGAGTCCTCATAGTATCAAGGATTAAGCCACCATTTTCTTTATGTTTAGGCTATTGTATGACCTATCTCCCAAGAGTTATTCAAAGTTGTTTAGGAGTTAGAATGAAGGGTTTAGGAGTTAAACGTCAAGTTACGACTTCCCAAGGACCAACCAAGGGTCCTTGAGGAGGACCCTAAAACTACCCTAAAAGGTGCCCAAAAACAGCCCACTCACGTGCAGGAATCACGGGCAATAGATGGACCCACACCCCATCGGAGGGGTCGTGGGTTAGGGTCGCAATTGGTGAGATGCAAACCACCATCCACGGAGGACTAGCACTACCCATGGGTCCCCTTACAGCCCGTGGGTCGGGGTCTCGTTGGTTGGGCAGTGTAGTCCTTAGGTCGGTTTAGTTAAGGGGTTAAGGGAAGGTTCTAGAATTAATTAGTTATAAAGTGGTGTCATTTTATTAGTAATTATACCACCTATATAAAGCTATTATACCCCTAATTAAGTCATCCTAAATCATTATTTCTAAATCCCCAACTCCCTCTATTAAATTCTTTATCTAGAAAGAAGAAGAAGAAGAAGAAGAAGAGAATCAATCTAGGGCAAATTCCTCCATTGATGCTATATTTGTAAGGGCTTTATAACTAAGGTATGATAACTTATTCATCTATGGAGGCCCCAAGATTTCCTCCAATTGTGAAGATGAACACCAATTATAGCTTGGGTTTCTTCCTATATTGTGGCCAGTGTTGAGTATGATTCGAATTCATTGGATAGTACTTGTTTATGATTGATTTAGTATTGAATTATGTTATTATGAAGATATTATATGTTTTCCATGGATAACCCTTGTTAATTGTTGAAATTGAAGTAATGTGGTTTTTGCCTTAAAGAGGGAAATTGAAGATTTAGAGATGATCTTCTAGAATTGATGATGTCTACAGTAATTGTTCGAGAATAAAATAAAGTAGACATGAATTGAACAAGATTATACTATATATGAATGATCATGACTAGTAAAGGTTGAAGTTGAAACTTTGATTTCTTACAAGAATCACTTAATAATGAAGCATGTGATTAGAATGCCTTGAAGTCTATGTATGTATGATGATCGTAGAAGTAAAGCTTTGAGAGTAAGACTTGTAGTCATGAATGTTGACCACTAGGGCTTTGAGAGTAAAGCTAATATGATGAATTATTTATGTTTAGGCTTTAAGAGTAAAACCTATATGAGAATGGAAGATTAATGGGTAGAATTATGGTGGATGGCCTTTACCTACCTATCCTACCTTATGAATGATAGATTGTTTGAAGTGATAGAATCACATGAGTTACAATGATATCCATGTCCAATGCAGATTTTTAGATATGGTATTATGCATGATTTATGAAAGCTATGTACATGCCTTATGAACACTTTGAGAGTAAATTGTCTATGCTTATGGTATGTTGTTGTGTTGTGAAAGTACATTCTCACACACACACCTATGCATAAATATGAGATGATATAAAAGTTTCTCTCGCATAGAATGATGGTAGGGTGAAAGGTTTACTGACCTAAAAGGAATCAAAGTGCAGGAACTATGAAATGTGATGAGGTTGTGGTTATTCCTCTAAAAAACATTGATATGAGAAGGATGTGAGGTGAATTCCCTTATTCCGAATTAGATAAACAGGAGGTTATTACCCATGTCATGATATGAGGAGTGTGAGGTGATTACCCTTTATATGTGTATAATTCCTTAAGTAAGGCAAGAGGTGGTTAACCATTAGCCTTTATGTTGATCATGGAGGTGAATACATATGATCTATATTTAATGATGTTGAGGCGAATAGCTGTATCATGTAATGGTGGGGCATGGAGGCAAATACATATGTTTCCCTAAAATAGTTATGGAGGTAAATACCTATGACTATATATGTATAGTAAGAGGTGAATACCTATTTGGCCTTTATGATAAACATAGAGAGGTGAATATCCATTGGCCCTTATGATAGAGATATAGAGGTGATTCCCCTTGTCTATGAGAGTATGAGATGATACATATGAATGAAGAGCCTAAAGTGTCTAGCTTAGCATAGGTAGGATTATGAGGTCTTATTCATGCATTGCACAAGCTTGCCTGGAGGTGACTCATGAAGTTTTTCTCTTATATGTTATATACTTAGTTTAGATGATTGTTATAGTTGCCTTAAATGATATGTATGATTTGAGGTGATCCCCCTTGCCCTTTATGATTCCATGATATCTATGACTTGAGGTGATTCCCTTTGTCCTTTATGATTCGCTAAACATGAGACGATGAGAAGATTAATATGATTATGATAACCAAAGGGGATACTTAGCATGAGTGGGATTAGGGGGTCTCATCCATGCATTGCACAAGTATGTTACGAGGTTACTTGAGAAGTATTTCTCTTATGCTATGAAAGACTAAGGGTTGACTAATACTTAGATGATGCCAATGTTGGAGACTTTGCTTATAAATATGTTATTGTCTCTTATGCTTATAGTTTATGTTTAATGAAGTATCTCTTATGATTATGGCATATGACTTATATTGACTAACCCTTATATTTTGCTCTTATGATGGTATGCTAGCTATCATATTTAGTACCTTTGTACTAACGCATACTCTTGCCTACATTCTTATCAAATGTTGGGTTTGATGATTTTGAGTTTCATTACTGAAGATAGGTTTCTAGAAGTGAAAGGAGTTCAAGACTTGGTGAGTCCTCATAACATCGAGGATAAATCCATCATTTCCTTTATGTCTTTCTTTTATGTTTAGACTATTGTATGGGCTATGTCCCTAGAGTTATTCAAAGTTGTACTGGATGGTTTGAGACAGAGTTATAGACTTCTGTTTGCTTTTATGAAACAGTTCCATTGTATGGAAAAATGTTTTAAATTTCTGCACATTTCAATTATCTTATGTTTGATATGTTTAGTAGCTTGTATGAGACCCTTTCGAGGTCAAGTACGCCATGTTACATCTAGGGTGTACCCCTGAGTCGTTACAGGATTCCATGTTAAGCTCACATGGTCTATGTTGGTTAGGGCATATTCCCACTATGAACAAGAACACGAATTATGAATGATGATTACTCAATAATCTTTACTTATTATGGGTGGGATTATGGGATCTTATTCATGCATTGCACAAGTATGATTTGAGGGTACTTATGGTATGGTTCTCTTTTGGTGTAATGACTTATGTAATGAACCTGTTTATGACTTATGTCTTTCCATTGTCTTTAAAGTGATGTTTTAAACTAGTAAATGGCATGCATTCATGGAAAATGTCCATTTTAGGATGTTTTCAATGATTTTATGCATGACTATCATACTTCGTGCATTTTGTACTAAGCCATATTTTTCCTTCATTTTTCCCAAGTGTAGGGTCCGGTTCTCAAGGCGGTGATCATTTTGTTCAAGCTTGGAATTGAGTATGCTCCTCGCTTGTGGTGAGTCCTCATGATTCGAGGATGGGAGTTTCACTTTGAGTTTCATTTTTAGTACTTTCTACTTTTTGGATTATGTTGTTTGGGGTTGTGACCCTATTTTTGACTCATGAATTGTAATAGATGGCTAATTGAGACAAGATTAGACTTCCTCTTTCCTCTATGAAGACTTTCTTGACTTAAATGCATTTTTACTCTTAATGTTCTAATACTTTATGCTATGATGTGCTAAGGGCTTGTATGAGACCCCTTCGGAGTCAAGTACGCAATGTTATGTTTAGGGGGTACCCTTGGGTCTTGAAAAAACCTGAGATATGTAGGAAACTAAGAAGTCAGGGTTCAGCCATGATTCCATAAACATTTTATTTCAAGTTGTTTCTCAAAATATATCTTCGTTGGTGGGCAATAGCCAAAATTGCATAGCGTCAATATTTCTTTGTCCACGACCTTTTTACTCTCTTCCATGGACAAATAAAGGGGCGAGTTGTTGACACCCAATTTTTGCTCTCCATATTGAACCTATTATGCTTCCATAATTAATAATAATAATAATAGTAATAATAATAATATTAATAATGATAATATATATATATATATATATATATATATGTAACACCTCGGATCTAAAAACTAAGAAAATCCTAGTTTTCAGAAAATCGGGTGCCAGTTCCAACAGAAGCAACCACAGACCGTAGGTGGGGTTTCGTTGTTAAGGCCTAAATATTTAGAGTCTCTGGTCCCACCCAAGGTCGATTGTCTGTGGTTAGACCTACGAACTGTAGGACTAACCGTAGGTGAGGGTCAGCAGCCTGTTTAAGGGAAATTGTTGTTAAGTCAAATTCAAACGGTCATAACTCTTAGCACAAAAGCAATTAGGTGGCCTATTACCTATCAAATGAAAGATAATTGAATCCTCTTACCAACGTCACCAGGTTTGCTGAAATCTCATCTCCGATTAAAATGTTATGCTCGTTTTAGTGAAGCCTTGTCTGGCAGACTTGACCGACGAACCCTACCTACGATTGGTAGGTCAACCCACAGACGTACGTCCCTCCGTGGGTGGCCTTTGTCACTATTAAGTCACACTCATTTTGGTCCTTCCCACTATGTGTTGAGCACTTAAACTACGTTGTTTGATCCCTAAACTATGTAGGTTTGGTCAGTTTAAGCCTAGTAACTTAGTGAGATCTTTCCCTAAGCGATTGATTCGCTAACAAATTATCAAACTTAGAACAAAATAGGAGAAAAGAGGTGACCCAAACCCTTCCAAGAACACAACAGGTTTTCTTCAGTTCTATCCCCAAAATCAAAGGATTTCTCCGTAGATTTCGTCACCAGGTATGTGGGATTTCACTGGTGGATTCCTTTCATCCACTAGGTCCCTAGAATTCAGTCAGATTCTTGATTTTCTATATCTTGCTTAGACCTAGGGTTTCTAAAACCTTAGATATTAATTGTGATTTAGTTGTTAGAGTATTCCTAATCAGATTATCATGTTTTCGTGGAATAGTTGCTTAGTTCTCTGCATGAAACTCAGAACCCTGGTTGTGTAGATTCTCTTAGTTCATGAATTACACATACTAAATCAGTTAACCAGATATACATGCCTCAGTTTTCGAATTTCACATTATTAGTATATAATTGTTACATTATCATATTTTCATGTCAGTATTGTGAGCTATTCCGTATTTCAATATTTCAATCATAATATATCATATACATATTCAGTTGGGAGTAGCCTTAGCACCGAGTGGACTAGGGTTTTAGCGTACCCACATAGTTTCAGCTCTACGTGCCCCCGTAGGTTAAGTCCCCTCTGTGGGCATCAATTTTAATGATCACTCAAGCCATGCCTTTATACCCTTGGCAACGTATGTCTTCCCCTTCGATGGGGGTGTATACATCGGAAACCACGATTAGCTCACGTGGTGGTTATGTCGGTTATTAGTAGCTCCCACAGTCACTCTAGTGAATTTAACCAGGTTTTCAGTTATACTTCGGTATTCAGTCTCAGTATGTTATGTACTTGGTCATTACATTCAGTTCAGTTCTTTTCACTATATCTCAGTATTTCCATCATGTTGAGATTATGTCATTGCTCAGTTATACTTTTTTAAGCTTATATGTTTTGTTCAACTTTTATCCATATCTTGCATGCTCAGAACCTTCCAAGTACTGACGCATACTATGCATTACATATTTTCATGATGTAGGTTCAGGTTCTCAGCATCCAGATTATTCGTAGATCGGTTTCCAATCAACATTCAGCAGCTTCAATGGTGAGTCCATATACTTCGAGGACAACAAACATCTTTTCAGATTTAGTCTTTCATTTTAGTTTCAGTTTTGCTAGGGTTAGCTATGGATATGTCCCAGCAACTCTAATAAGTACAGGCTTTTTCAGACGTAGTTTAGATTCAGCATTAATTTTTGAGTGATTGTTTATTAGCACTAAACTTTTAGAATTTTATATATAATCAGACCAGTATTAGGTATTCCCCATCATTCAGTTATTTCATGATTTAGCTACCACATTAGTTAATCTTTTTCGTAGATATATTCAGTTTGCTTATGATATGCCAGCTAAGGGTTAGCTGGGGTCATTCATGATCCTAGTTCCCGTGTTTACACTCAGGGGGGCTAGACAAACTTAGTGTTCAGAGCATTAGGTTCAATAGTCCTAGGATGTCTGAAAGACGCACTAAGTAGAGTCTCTTTCATGGGTGTGAAGTGCACCACATCTATGAGGGGGAGGCTACAAAGTGTTTTAAGAAAAACTTCACTTTCCTTGGTCCCGAAAATAGAATAGTGGATCACCAACTCTCTTCGGGTTGTCTGGCACGACAACCCTATGAAACAACAACCCAACTCCTTGATTGTGTGGCCAAGACCAACAAGGAGACAGAGAAGGACCAAGACCTGGCCACATTATTGGGTTAGTTGGATCTCTTTGCCAAAAATATCAAGGAACTGGAAGAAATGTACCAAAGAAAAGATAGGTGCATTCCCCCTCATGAGTGTCATGAACTGGGGTTACCCCCTAGATGTAACACAACGTAATTGACCCCGAAGGTGTCGTATACAAGCCTCATAGAAATCATGAACATAAAGCATAGGAAAATAGAGCGGAATTAAAACTCTTGATTACAACTTTAGGAACACGGCCTATACAACAAGTCTAAAACATAAAAGTAAAGACAATTAACAACATATGGTTGAGCCCTCGAATACAATGAGGCCTCACCAATCTTCTTCGTGATCTCCTATGAACCTAGCCACGAGGATGAAATCCAACATATCCAAAGCCTACACTTATAGAAAATGTAGAAAGATGGGGTTAGCACAAAAACTACTAAGTATGGAAGCCATGCACAAATCCATTAAAAACATGCATGAAAAGGTACATTTCATTTGAAATCATGCTAAATGCCATTTTTGAACATCATCTTTGAAATAGTTGGAGAATACAACCAATAAGGCAATTCACATACATTTCATTATAACATGAGAGATATCATTATAATAACAAACATAGTCTCCAATATCAATATAATATACATCCCAAACTTCACAATACATAGCCTCCAATCATAAAGTAATGCAAACTCAAATACCAAGATCATCTCATCATTAAGTAAACATCACCTAAGCAACCCCTAAGAAGCACTTGTGCAATGTATGGTTGTCATCCCATAATACAAACCCTACTAAGTACTCCTTTGAAACTACTTTAGTCATGCATTTCATCATTAGATCTCATTATAAGCAATAGTCACAACAACATATAGCAATGGCACAATAGATAAGGGAATACCACGATCCAACAACTCATCAATACATTAATCACATCATGATTGGCACTTTATACTTCAAGTATTCATCACCATGCACAAAATATCATGATCAAGTCAATTCATGTTTAGAAGCATTACCCTAAATCAATTCGAGTCTAGGTGATCTAATCTAAGGCATTACATTGAGAATTCATCATTCTAGGAGGATCACATTTAAACCCTCAATTTTCCTCTTTCATGACATAACCCTAGAATCTTAGGTTAATTAAGAATACATGTAGAATTATAATAACATCAAGTAACTACATCATAATTAAACACCTCCACCTTTCAAGTGGATCAACAAGTTCATATACAATATTCCTCAACACATACAACCCTACAAAATTGCCCTTCCAAGGCCAAGAATCAAGATCAACCCTAACTTATAGAATTACCACACTAGATAGATAGATATCACGATTCAACAACATAATAAATATAAACATACTCAATTGTTAAACTTCTATGATCAATCAAGTCACCCCTTAGTTCATAATTACGAAGAAGGGGAAATCATGGGTCCAAGGGAGATTTTCATCAAAATCCATCATTACTCTATTAATCCTATCATAAATAATCATAATCAATCAAAATAAACCTTAATTAAACAATTGAGTTCGTTTTCGAAGAAGACCCATGACTAGATTGAAAAACCCTAGAATTGGGGGAATTGAAACCAAAGTTGAAGGGGCTTCTTGGTGATACATAACCAAGAATGAAGAACTCCCCTACCCTAGGTGTAGAATCCTTCCAAATTCTTAGTGAAAATCTCCTTCTTCAAGATCTAACTTGTTTTCCTTCTTGTTTCTGCAATTGGGTTGTAGAGAAAAGATTTTGGGAGGGAAGAGTAGTTGGGTTTTTTATTTGGGGTCTTGAGTTATAATGAGTTAATTGGGTGTTTATGGACTTCAAATAATATATGTAGGAAGTTAATTAGTTATCTAATCATCCCTCTTAACCCCTAATTAAATAAGTAACTCAAACTAAGACCCCTAACTTAAAATAAAACTCTGAAAACTGCTCTCATCCACGCCCACCCATCCACGGACCGTGGATGGGTCTACTGGCCGTCCTGTGGTTCCGTTATTTGGGGTTGGGGCTCAAAAATGAAGGCCAAGGCTTCCTAGACTAAATCCTAACCCACACCCATAACCTACAGGGCGTGGACTAGTGTACTAGTGTGATCTGCCTCTGTGAACCAAGCTATTTTTTACTACTTTTGGTCAGTGTTGGGGTCCTCCACAAGGACCCCTTGGGTGGTCCTTATGGATTCGTACCCGGACGTTTGAACCCTAATTATGTCATTCTAAGTACGGGAGTCATTTCTATGAGTTCTAACCATCATACAACACTCCAAAACTGATGCCAAAGATTCTAGAACTCACTAGTTCAACTTACAAAAAATTTGGGGTGTTACAATGAGCATCGAAGGACGAAGAAGCATGAGGGTGGGCATATAGAAGAGATACACTTAATCATTCATCGCAAAGTCGAAGAACATGAAGGAGTGTTGAGAGAGATCAGAGAGAATGTTTCGATGCTAAATCAGATTACAACCTCTCATTCCATGTACATTAAGCTGCTGGACACCCAAATGGGCCTGGTGTGATCTTGTCTCTACCCAAAGCCAAGGAAAGGTTTGCCTTGTGACACTGAGGCAAAACCAAAGAATTAAGCCTATGTGGGGACTTGCATTGTGCCACTATGTTAACTAAGGCGCTTCTTGGGAGGCAACCCAAGTTTTACTGCTTTCGTTTTATTTTAGAAATAATTCTATTTTGATTTTGCAGGTTTAACTGTAGAATGTTCTTGAAAAGTTCAGGTTGGCGAGCCTAAATTCCAGTCGGCGACTCTCTGAAGAGGTCGGCCAGCCCGACTTGGACAGCCGTTGGACTCAAGGAATATTGAAATTGGACTCCGTAAAACTCGACGAGCCCAGACCAAATTGGCGAATCATCGACCGGGTCGGCGATCATGCTTTTGTCTGCCTTTTGGACCACCACATTAACTAGAGGTACTGCAAAACTCGGCGAGGTAAGTGCCCACTCCACTTGTAACCGATTGGGTTTGCGTGAACTGGACGATTTTAAAGGCCAAAATTTCAAAAGTTCAAAATCTCTCACATTCTATAACTTTTAAACTTTCCAAACTCACACCCACACTATATTTTCCTATATTCTTGCTTTATTGCAGCTCCTAACCCCTAATTAAATAACAAACTAAAACTAATACCACTAACTTAAAATAAATATCTGGAAAACTGCTCTCATCCACGCCCACCTATCCATGGACCACAAATGGGTCTACTGGCTGTCCTGTGGTTTGGTGCTGGGGCTCAAATATGAAGGCTAAGCCTTCCTAGACTAAGTCCTAACCAACGCCCATGACCTAATGGGTGTGGACTTGTCTACTGGGCATGACCTACTTCCGTGAACCTAGTTGTTTTTTACTTCTTGGGGTAGTGTTGGGGTCCTCCTCAAGGACCCCTTGGGTGGTCCTAGGGGAGTCGTACCCAGCCGTTTGAACCCTAATTATGTCATTACAAGTATGGGAGTCATATCTATGAGTTCTAACCCTCATGCAACACTCCAAAACTCATGCCAAAGACTCTAGAGCTCACTAGTACAACTTAGTAAAATTCCGGGGTGTTACAATGAGCGTCGAATGATGAAGAAGCATGAGGGTGTGCAGATAGAAGAGGTACACTTACTCATTCATCGCAAAGTCGAAGAACACGATGGAGTGTTAAGAGAGATAATAGAGAATTTTTTGATGCTAAATTATATTACAACCTCTCATTTCATGTACAATCAGCTACTGGAGACCCAAATGGGTCAGGTGTGATCTTGTCTCTATCCAAGGCCAAGGAAAGGGTTTCCTAGTGACACTGAGGCAAACCCAAAGAATGAAACCTAAGTGGGGACTTGCGTCATGCCACGACGTTAACTAAGGCGCTTCCTGGGAGACAACCCATGTTTTACTGATTTCGTTTTGTTTTAGAAATAATTATGTGTTGATTTTGCAGATTGAAGTGTAGAATGTACTTGAAAAGTGCAGGTTGGCGAGCCGAAGAGGTCGGCGAGTTCGACTTGGACCGCCGTTGGACTCAAGGAATTTCTAAATTGGAGTCTACAAAACTTGGCAAGCCCAAGAGTAAATTGGTGGATCGCCGACCTGGTCGGCGATCATGATTTTGTCTGTCGTTTGGACCCCCACATTTACTAGAAGTCCTTTAAAACTTGGTGAGGTAAGTGGCCACTCGGTGTGTCATCTAGTGGGTCGGCGAGAAAAACTAATGTCACCGAATGGGCGAGAACTGGAAAATTTTAAAGGCCAAAAGTTCAAAAGTTCAAAATCTCTCACATTCTCTAACTTTTAAACTTTCCAAAATCAAACCCACACTATATTTTCCTATATTCTTGCTATATTGCTGCATATTAGTCATTGATTGTGTGTTCGGAGTTGTATTTTTTACCGCCTAGCTTTTGAAACTCTTTAATCGGCATAAAAGGTTGGTTTTCCGTACCACGAATTTGTTTTTTGTGGTTTTACTCATTTGAAATCTCTCTCATCTTAGTGATGTGTGTTGGGCCTCTCTGAGTTCATTATTTTTGGTGCTTGTGCGCTTGTGCGCATGTTTGAATTTGAATATCATGCCTAAAATGCCATATTGTTAGTTTCTCGAATTTATGTGCTGAAAATTGGTCTAAATTATTGGCTTGTGCTAAAATGTTGTTAGGTCTCATTGGTTAAAGTCTAATTAACCCGCATTTGTGCCAAATGACGTACTTTTTCTCAATGATGGAGCGATTGACATCATTCTTAAGGGCAAAAGTTGTCAAATGGCCAAATTTAGCTAAACTAAGAGAAGTTTGAGTATCCCGGGGGCGTGGGTGTAATGGGTCTTAGTTTAATTGAAGGAGTGAATGTTTTGATTTTGTTTTCGGGGGTTGCGGGGTTGAATTTTAAAGTCGGGTTTGAAAGTAGGCACGTTGGGCCCTTTGCAACATATTTTTGGCTACTATATATACGTTTTTGAAAATTAAGTTTAATATATCTTTTTAGTAGGGAGCTTTTATCATTATCAAGTATCTTATTTTTGAATATTGAGAGCTCTGAGTTTTGAGACAAGTTTTCCTTAGCTTTGAAGAATTGAAGTTTTCCATTTTTAAGAAATTGGAAGTAGGTCTTTGAGATTCTTCAACTTGGACCTTTGTAAAGACAAAATTAATCTTACCCAGTTGATGGAAACACAATTTGGTAATGGTTTTTTTCTTTTTATGATGTCTAGCTAAAACCCTAATTCTTGGGGCATGATTATGTGATTATGGGCTGATTTAGCTTGTGGGTATTGCTAATTGTTAGTTTAAATGTTGTTTAGAAGTGATTTCAATCAGTAATTGTGGTTCAATTTGAAGAATTGTAGTTTCAAATACAGTTCTACATTCAAATTTTTGGCTTGTTCGAGAGAAAGTTTATCCCCTCTAAAGTTTAGCTTATTCACTAATTTAGAACTATTTACTAACAGTTGCAACTACCCATTTTCTATACTAGTCTATAATCCAATCACATCCCAAGAACCCCTCTTTTTATTGTTATTTTTGTGTTATTTGTTGTTGTTGTAGTTGATAGTTAAAACCAAAACCCCCTTATTTCACATTTGTGTCACCCCTGATTTACATTATGCTTTTAATCGTAAATGTCTATTCCTATGATTGACTTGATCATATTCGTACTTTACTCTTGAATCTTAAACATGTACCACTCGTTGTGGAATTCGACCCCAACTCATTTAGTTGGGTTATATACTGACTAACGATCGTTGACTCTTAGTACTGGATGAGGTGTCTTTCATAGCATTATTCGATCAGCAACTCAGCCCATCTCCTCCGAAGGGTCTTCTCATTCGCTGGCTCGGAATGATAGACCGGAGATCTAGACCAAGAGTCTTCCTCACGGTAGGAATCATATGTGGTGAGGTGGGTAGAATAGACACCCATGTTGTCGGAGCTGGAACTGCTTGCACTCAGCTCTGCAGGTCGTTTCCCCTTGTTTGTACTCTTCCCCCCTGTCAAAGGGAGTTTTGGTTGTGTGGCTCTTGGAGTTTCAACCTCCATAGCAATGACCACACCTTTTGCTTTCTTCTGAGGAGGTTGATTCTTCCCAGGAAGCTTTGGTCTAGCCATATCTACAAAACAACACGAATCAAACAAATACACTTGCAAAGGATTAGAGAAATTTCAAAATTAAAAAAAAAAAGTTACAAGAAAACTCGTTGAACGACTCGGAAAGACACCAAGTTCACGAGACATATATGGCTCGCCAAACTTTACAAAGAAAAAAAGTAGTAAAATCAGCACAAAACGGTGAGGTAAAAGGTCATTCGGCGAAACGCAAAACTTAATCGGTGAGCCAAAACTAGCTCGCCGAATGTCACAGAATGATTTCCAAAAATCAGTGCCGCAAAATGGCGATAACAAGGGGACTCAGCGATCACAGGCATATCGCTGAATCTTACAGAATCCAACAACTATATTTTAGAGCAAAAGGGCGATGTAAGGAGTAAGTTGGCGAACCATCGAGTCATTCATGGAGCTTGACTAAGCCTATCGACCGGTCTCTCGTGCCTGATTTTTATCCTGATCGCCAATTTCAAATGCACAATCTACGATAAGAAAATTAAAGCTCTTTTCTATGCAGTTAACGCATAGACCATACCGTTACAAAATCTGGGGAACTCAGACTTCCCTGAAATTATCTACAATCGACCAATCAACGTCTTTTGCCCTTAAGAACGACGTTACTCGATCCATCATTGGGCAAATTAAGTTCTTTAGTGCACTTCGGGTTACTCATGTTTCACCCATACAAAACCCAACATGAAACAACCACACACCCGCAACCTTAAGTCATTTAAACATGAAATTCAAATTACAGTAGGCTAAACATGAAATCTAAAAAATTTGATCGACAACCCACAATTCAAAATTGATTAAGCACACAAAACTATATGATAGATCTACAAATTACGCAAGCACACTTAAAATATGGCAACAAATTTAAATGAATTTAGGACATCAACCAGGAAGCAGACAAATAAACCATCGGGAAAAGGTGAAAACAAGCAAAGCACGAATTCCAACAACGCAATGACCCCCACGCAAAAAACTTAACAAAAAATATGATCTAATATGAAAGTTAAAGAGTTCAAGAGTCAAAAAATGCAAAATAAAGAGGATTTTTGAATTTAAAATGGCTGGACGCCCTTTGACTCTTCAGTCTCGCCTCCATCGGCCATGGTTACTTATGTCGACGACCCATTTGGTGACGTGCCGATTGGCACTTTGCCCGCTGAAGTTATCAAAACTCCAACCATTTGGTTGGTCAAAAAAGTGATCCACATCGGGCTTGCCAACCCACTCGGCGATTTGCTAAAAGGGCCTGAGCTCTCCCAATTGCCTATTTCTCCAAAAATTAAAAAATTTCAACAGGCACATCGAACAACTATTACTCAAATAACAAAAATTACAACTTGAGTTTCCTCCTAAGAAGAACCTTATTTAACGTCGTGGCACGACGAAGACATGCTTTCAAGCTTCATTCTTTTGGTTTTCCATGGAATCACTCAATAAACCTCATTTTGGTCTTGGATTTTAATGAGCCGAGATTTGACCCATATGTGTTTCTAGCTTCTTAATAGACACCGAATGTGAAGTAACCGCTTGGTTCAGAGAAGAGATATTGGTAAACACATTATGAGCTCCTCTTAAGATGTTGAATATTATCCCTCAACTTAACCATCTTTGAAGGAGGGAAAAACCGTTGATAAAACGCATCAGTGAGCTCCTCCGAAGAAGTAATTTATTCCCTTGGTAAATCATTCAGCCACTTTGTTGCTTCCCACATTAGAGAAAAGGGGATCAAACGAAGTTGGACTGAATCCGGAGAGATGTCTTTGAAAGAAAATGGCCCACACATATCCACAAAGTTTGAATGTGATCAAGAGGGTCCTCATGAGCGAGTCCTCCAAAGAGACCCTTCATTTGCAACAACTGCAACGTGGTGCTGGACACGTGAAACACTGCATTGCTAACAGTTGCAGGCAATCAGATAGCACTCACACTTCCCCACTGATCCCTTTTGACATCATGCAAATTCCCGATGTCATTGTTGTTCTCAAGTTGGCTAGCGTTACTCTGATTCACACTCATCACTTCACCAGTTTAGGAGAAGCCAACAAACAACACAATAAAGATAATTTAAATACAACAAAATTAGTTCACGACTAAACATCAACAAAAGAATTCTAAACACCACTCCCCGGCAGCATCACCATTTTTCATGACACTCAACGACACTTCATCCAATTCTAAGTGTAGGCGGTCTCTAATAAGTATAAACCCAACTAAGAGTTGGGGTCGATCCCACGAGGTGTGATACAGTAAAGAATTCGATGAAGAAGTAAATTTGTGTCATAATCATTTGTAAAAGTAGAAATTTCACAACAAGAATGTAAATGACAAAGCTTTGACAATTAATGTCAAATGTGGGGAATTCCCCCAACCAATTTATGACTACTAACACCGAAAGTAAACAAGTAGAGAGGGTTTCTTAAGAATGTGATAAATGGAATACTTTTTTTGTGTAATGAGTAATTACTAGTTACTCAAAGATGTTTCATCTCAGTGGGTAGGCTAGCTTTTGAGCGCAATAGCCATTTCTCAATCAATTATTGCGATTCAAGTAAGTTCTCTGAAACCTCAACATGCAATACAAAATCAAACAACCTATTACCTTAATTAATTCACTTTTTCAAGCTATATTTTAAAGATTCCAAACAAACCCACTTTCTAAAGATAGATTCATACTCATGCAATCAATACAATCATCAACTTATAATTCAACTCTAACACATCTTTCTCAAGAAAGTATCCAGTACTGAGAGAATTGCATTTGCAACTACAAATCCTCAATTAAAATATGAATAATCAATTGAACCCTCTTTGAAACAATAATAAAATCAGTAACTAACAATACCTATTAGGTAATTAGAGCATTGAACTACATAATCACACTCTCAAGAATGGGGTTTTAGCCAAATATAGTAATTAACAAGAAATTGTTACCAATGAAGTTTTCCATCATATTTGACAACGATCTGCAAGTCTCCAAATGCTAGAAATTAGCCTAAAAGTCTCACAATCCCTAAATCTCTACACTAAATTGTAAAACCAATATTCTAGAATGTAAAACTAAAAAAATATAAGTGAACAATGTGGGGACTCCTTCCTTTGTTTGAAAATTGCATTTATACGTTCCTAGAATTTCAGCACGGAGTCCACTCGGTGAAGTAAGTCGGGCTCCCCAAACTTGTTGGTGATGCGCCGAGTGCTTCTCTTCAAGACTTCTTTGTGTGGCTTTCCACCACATCTTTTTGTAACATTTGGCGAGCAAGATCGGCATTGCCAATCTCTTTGGTGTGTCGCCGAATTTCTCACTTGACCGCCAATTTGATTTTGTCTATTGGTTGACATGCTGCATATTTGGACGAGCTGAAGGTCCACTCGCCGAGTACCAGCTTTGCTTTCCATCAACTTTTTCAGGTTTTTCACTCTTATTTGTCTCGTAATGTGCTTGTCTTGATCATTTGCCTTCATTGCTTCATATTAACATTTTAACATTAGTTATGAGCATAAAATAAGAATTGAGGACACTAAATCTGTTCATATTAAGTCTTAAATGAGTCAAATTCACCGACTCAGGAATATACCGAAAAGAGACCCCAACAAAATGAAATACCCAAAAAGAAACCCTTACTTTATCAGTGAAATTGCCTAAAACATAAATATTAAGAAATATAATAAAGAGAGTGGAAACAACAAAGAAAACACACCTTCTTCGAGAAAAAAAAATATAAACACAAGAAAATTTTTGCAGAACCTTAAATTTCTCCAATGTGGTAAATCCCGACAATACGTTAATACTTATATTTCAAATCTTTAACCTGAAAAAGGGAAACATAAATTACAAAAATAGTTAGTACTAACTATGAATTGAATGAAAAATCAAAGTAATCCATGAAGTAGAAGTCAAGAGAAGAGAGAAATCTACCTTAGGATTTTGATCCAAGAAGAGAGAAAATCGAGCTTAGAAAGATCAACACATGGTTTAATTTGAAGAAAATATGACATGTTAAGGGCTTTAAGAGTTCGCATAATATAATTGGTCAATTAATGCATGTAGACAAGTTTGTGTCAAATGCGCTTGTGGTCAACAAGAGGTTGTGCTAAAAGTGTCAAAATGACACATCGGGATCCTACATGAGGTGTCTAAAATGATCATTGCCTAGTTGAGTTGTCTAAGTGAAACATAGTGCCAATTTAAGAGGGCCACTGATGGATTACTCCTTTTTATTGTATGCACCCATAATGCACATTCAGTCATGAGACGCCATGGATATCTTTCATACTCATTAAAATTTCAATTCATTGTATTACTAAGCCCCCATGTCTACATGTTGTCAGTGCAGCTACAAGTACAACATGATCAGGTTTCATCCCTTCGCGAAGAATCTCATATCATAGTTTGACTGCGTACTTACCATTTCCTTAAATATATATGGCTCATATTGCTGCAGTCCAAGCCGAGACATCCTTCTATTTAATTTTGTTAAACACTTCCATCGCACTTGCTTCACGAAACCTAGAAAACATGTAAACAAGCACGGTGCCTAGCTGAATACTAGATGAATTTTGTACTTCTTGATATGATTATATATCCACTTAGCAAGATCAGTAGCTCCTAAGTATCCATAGAAAGATGCAACATTGACCATTCTTACCCTGTCTACTTTACTCCATGATTTAAGATCTCTCTCAGGCATATCATTGGAACTTCTGAAAGCTGCCTCATCAACACCATTTTTAAGAAAACTAGCAACAAGTGAATTCATGTAGACTCATTAAAAAGCATTCAAATTAGCAAAAAAAAAACTTGGATTACATAGTACCCTTGTAAATAGTTGATATTCAAGCCAACAGTGGGAGCAAGATTGTTCAAGAACAAGGAAACAAATGTGTTGAAACACTTGTAAATGAAATTAGCTACTGTTAGCATGATTGTAGGAGTATCAACATTATTATAGTAAATCATGATTATAGAGATAAATAATAATTGTAGGGATTCATAATAAGGGAATATCTTTTTTACCTTATATATATATTTGTTTCCTAGAATAGGTAGAAGTCTAAGTAAGCAGTCACTTGTATATATATGAAAGTTGTACATCGTGAAAAGAAGAATATACAAAAGAATTCAGTTAGTAACATTATTCTTACTGTTCTTCATGGTATCAGAGTACCAACATCGAATTGAAATCGAAATGACACCCGAATAAATTTTTTCTTCACAATGAGAGACCAGACACACACCTCTCTTCCACAATCTGTCATTGTCCATCACGATAACTCAACCTTCCCAACGAGTATTTTTCTTGATGAAATGA
This sequence comes from Solanum gracilifrons, assembly GCA_029582605.1. Lineage (NCBI taxonomy): Eukaryota > Viridiplantae > Streptophyta > Magnoliopsida > Solanales > Solanaceae > Solanum > Solanum gracilifrons. The sequence goes on from JAJOOH010001599.1 coordinate 240,896, forward strand.
TTTTTTCTATTTGGTCACAATTGATGGAGATGCGAATCGGTGCACGAAATAAAATTGGGTTCTTCACAGGAGAAAAAGTGAAACCAACAACGAATGATCTAAGTTATGTGACATGAATTACTGACAACAACAGAGTTAAGAATTGGCTCATTGGTTCAATGAGCCCTCATCTTATGTAGCGATTTATCTTACTCGCCACTGCCAAGGAGATATGGGAAGCTATTGCAAAAAACTTTTATGATGGATCTGATGAAACCTGTTTGTTTTAGTTGAATAAAAATTCTTTCACTGCCAAACAAAATGGTAGACCTTTGTCTACTTTCTATAATGAACTGGTTGAAATTTTTCAGGAAATCGACCATCGAATAATTGCACAGGAGGATGCAGTTGCTGGAGTCATACACATACATTCCATTATGGCTAGGCTGTGAGATCATATTATCCTCAATGTACTTGACGCATAATTTGATCATGTTCGTGGTGAGATTCTACGAAAGGATCCAAAGCTGCATCTGGAAAGTACATATGCATAGGTTAGACGGGAATTTCAAAAGAGGAAGACCATGGGAACTTCTCGCTCAATTTGTGAAAGCTCTGCCATGGCAGTTCACCGAAACAAAGGGCGCGGTAACTCATCATCGGGAAAATCAAATGGTTTTATTTGTAATCATTGTGGTGAGAAACGACATTCGAAACAATGAGGTTATGAGATTATCGGATACCCAGACTGGTGGTATATCTCAAAGAAGCCTAGAAAAAATATCAATTTCAGTGTATCAATGGCTATGCAGGATACCACAGATCCACCCAAGAAGAAAAATTGCAACCCATTGCTAATGTTGTTCATCCAGGTATTTCTGGTAAGGTGGATGTATTTTCTATCACTACTAAGAATAGTGCTTGGATTATTGACACAGGGGCAACTGATCATATGGCAAACGATTCCACAAAATTACAGACTTTCAAATTGTCATCTTAATTTGACATCTCTACCGCAAATTGTAGTACTTCTCCTATTACAAGATAGGGATCAATTGTTCTTTCTAATATTTTGACGGTTGATACCGTCGTAGTAGTTCCACACTTTGTTATAATCTTTTTATCAGTTGGCAAAATTACCTCAACATTAGTCCATTGTACCGTAACTTTTTGGCCTTCATTCTGTGTTTTTCAGGACATTCTGATCTAGAGGACTCTTGGTTATGGTGTTAAACGGAATGAGTTGTATTATTTGTAGTAGAATGAATGAAAAAAAAACAATTTCATCATTCATTTCATACGAGTGGGGCTGAGAAGACTCGTGACAGTGTTTGGTTATGGCATAGGTGGCTCGGTCAAATTTCCTTTGCTTACCTTAAGAAAATTAGGCCAAGTTTGTTTTCTGGTTTAGATATTTCAAATCTTAAATGTGATGTATATGAATTGGCAAAAAACCATCGTGTTCCGTATTCACCCAGTTTAAATAAATGCTCCTAGCCTTTTTGTGTCATACAGTAGGACATTTGGGGACCTACAAAGGTTCCATCCCTCTCAAATGATCATGATTTTATTACTTTTATAGATGAATGCACTAGGTTTACATTGGTGTCTTTACTTCGTAAGAGGAGTGATGCATATATGGAATTTAAGGAGTTCTACAATATGGTCCATATCAAATATCAACATAAAATTTGAATTTGGCAATATGAAAATCCCATGGGATTTGTTGATGCTTCATTTAGTGAATATTTGAGCCAGTTGGGAATACGACACCATACTTCTTCTACGTATACACCACAACAAAATGGTTTGGCAGAAAGAAAGAATCGGCAAATTATGGATGTAGTACGTGTATCTCTTCGTAGGATGAACATGCCACAATTTTATTGTCGGGAGGTGGTCAAATATGTTGTGTATCTTACCAATCGGGTGCCTTCCTGAGTTATTGACTTCCAAACTCCACAAGGTAAACTGAAATCCTTTTGCTCAATTCGGCATATGCCAAATCGGGTGTATTGTACATGTTCATATTCCCAAAGTCTTACAAAATTAATTAGATCCTTCTGCCACATAATGTATTTTTGTTCGATATTCAAATTTTCAAAAGGGCTACAGATGTTATGATCCACGCATGAAAAAATTGCAAGTATCCTTAGATGTATCCTTCCATGAAATTGAGCCACACTACACGGGGGGAGTTTAGTGCTCATATCTTCAGGGGGAGCACTTGAGTGATGAGACTGAGCTATATGGAAGAAACAATGGAAATTTTAAAGGTGAAATGTTTTTTTTCAGAATTAGAGGCCATCAAAGAAGAATTAAATACACCTCAAGTCACCAGTGATCAGCCCAATGTAGATACTCTAAGTTTGCCAAATGTATCTATGAATAATGATGGTGAAGATCCGTTAGAAGAGCTTGTGTTAAAACCATTAACCGAGAAGCCTCATTCTCAGAATGATCAAGCTAATGTTGGACCCCAGGTAATAAATGATTCCCTCTCAAATTGTATGTTACCCTCCCGATTAACAAAAAGATCAAATAGGAGTGTCCCAAAGAAACAATATGAACCTAATGCTAGAGTAAATTTTAGATATCCTATCAATAATTTTACATCAACTAATAGACTTTCGGATTCATATGCCCTAAATGTTGATCAATTGTCCAAAGTGTCTATTCCTAATAGTGTGCATGAAGCATTAGCGGATCAAAAGTGAATGAAAGCAATGAATGAAGAGATGGAGGCTCTAGAAACGAATTCAACTTGGGAACTAGTTTCATTACTGAAAGGGAAGAGACCTGTTGGATTCAAATTGGTATACACTGTAAAACTTAAAGATGATGGAAGCATCGATAGGTATAAAGCAAGGTTGGTGGAAAAAGGTTGCACACAAAAGTATGGAGTTGATTATCAAGAAGCTTTCGCACCAGTTTCTAAGCTTAATACGATCCGCATCCTCATATCAATGGTAGTGAATCGAAATTGGCCTTTGCGACAGTTTGACGTAAAGAATGTTATCTTGAATGGTGACCTGGAGGAAGAAGTCTAAATGGAGATTCCAGCTACTATTAAATATGAGTCTGTACATGATGGTAAAGTATGTAAATTGAAGAGATCGTTGTATGGGGTTAAGCAATCACCTAGAGCTTGGTTTAGAAGGTTTACCTCAGCAACGAAGTTGGTTGGTTATAGGCCAAGTAATTCTGACCACACTTTATTTGTTAAACATGAAGGAGAAAAATTACAGCATTAATAGTGTATGTAGATTATATGGTCTTGACTGGTAATGTTGTTGAAGAAATGGAGAAACTACAAAGGTATTTGGCAACCATGTTTGAAATGAAAGACCTAGGACACCTACAATATTTTCTGGGTATTGAAGTATCACGATCGAATCTGGGAGTTTCTTTATGCCAACGTAAGTATGTGTTGGATTTGTTCACTGAAACATGGATGTTAACATGCAAATCAGTTGAAACACCAATGGAGATGAATCATTCACAATTTCTTCTAGCAATGTTTAGTTAGATATAGGTCGTTATCAACGACTAGTGGGTCAGTTGATCTATCTAACACATACTAGGTCTGACATTTCATATACAGTGAGCGTGGTAAGCCAATTTATGCATGCTCCAACTAAGGAACACATGAGAGCACTTTATAAAATTTTGAGATATCTTAAAGGTGCCCCTGGAAAAGGTTTATTGTACTAAAAAAATGAGGTTGCCACCGTTGTAGGTAACACCGATGCTGATTGGGCAGTAGATCAATCAACCAGAAAATCAACTTCAAGATATTTCATGTTTGTGGAAGGAAATCTTGTCATCTGGAGAAGCAAGAAACAAAAGATCATTGCTCGGTCAAGTGCGGAAGCAGAAATTTAAGGTATGGCACATGGCTTATGCAACTATATTGGATTAAAGGAGTGCTACAGGATCTTGGAATTGAATGTTCAAGGCCTATAAATTTATTTTGTGTTAACAAAGCTACTATACAAATAGTTCAAAACCCAGTACAATATGATCACACTAAATACGTTGAAATTGACCGTAATTTTATCAAAAAGAAGTTGGACCAAATGATTATTCAGTTTCCATTTATCAAGTCAGAAAGTCAACTTGTAGACATTTTTACAAATTAAAGGCAGACAGGGAGGATATATCATGGAGTTATTGATAAGTTCTGTATGAGAGACATTTATGCACCAACTTGAGGGAGAGTGTTAGCATGATTGTAGGAGTATCAACATGATTATAGTAAATCATGGCTATACTGATCCATAATAATTGAAGGGATTCATATTAAGGGAATATCTTTTTTACATTGTATATATATATATATATATATATATATATTTGTTTCCTAGAATAGTTAAAAGTCTTAGTAAGCAGTTACTTGTATATTTATAAAAGTTGTCCATCGTGAAAAGAAGAATATACAGAAGAATTCAGTTAGCAACATTATTCTTACTATTCTTCAGCTACAAAGAGAGGAATAACATTATTAGTGAGAAAGCGAAAAAGAGAAGGAAGAATTAAAAGAGAAGGCAGGCCAGAAAAACAAATGTTCAAAAAAAGTGTTTAAGCAAGTACAAAATGTGTCTATCCAAATGAAGGCAGCATGTTAAAAGATATGCATAGCCCAAAGGATAAAGGTGAATATATCACTATACAGTTAAAGTTGGTAGAAAATGTTGACAAAAATGGAGAAAATGAAAAAAAAATCTCAAGAAGAAGATTTGGTTGAGGGCTCAAAGACTGAATCAGATTCCACCAATACAATTATTGAAGCTTTTACACCTAATTTTACGGGGCAGTGGGTAAAGCATTAACACTATTACTCATATACAAGGTCTTATGCCAAGGAAAAGATTAAAAACAAAGAAAATGAAAAAATTCTCCTAGAGTGAAATCTCATAGTAGGACAAGACAAAGAAGTTGTATAGCTTGACCCCTCTCTCTATTGTTTTAATGATTAGTACAATTTCTTGGAACATTAGAGGGGTAAAGTCTAAAAAAGCTTTTAACAAATTGATTAATATCTCAAATATGCAAAAGTCTCACTTTGTCACTTTCCAGGATCTTTCATTTGCGATTCAAATTTTGAGAGACACAAAAGGAAGGTTGGTTTTTATAATGTTGTTGCGAAAAGAAAATCGAAAAATATGGTGCTTTTGGGATGACTCTCTTTACTGCTAAGTTACTTCAAACAATAACCAACCTTGAAGATTAAGAAATTGAATACTAACTAATGTTTCGGTACACTATTGTTTATGTCAAAACTACTCCATGGATAGGGAAGAAAATGTGGTACAAGATTAAAAAAATAGTTCTTATATAGAAGGTCATTGGGATGTCTTCGGATGAGTAATAGCATGGATTTCATCTCTTGTATGGATTATTGTGGTTTGCTGGATGCACGTTATAGTGCAATGAATTATACTGGACAAATAGACGAAAAAGAGGGAATAGACAGGATCTTGTATAATGAGGAATGGATTGACACTATGCGGGACACTATGATAAAGCATATGGAAATGACTAGTTCTGACTGAAATATACTCCATCTTTCTTGTAAATGCAATTCCACTAACTTTGTTAGATATTTCAGATTTCTTAATTTTTGGACAATGCAAAATGATTGGAAGGAACTAGTTTTAGGAAATCCGTAGTGGGTAATTCAAGAAAAGCTGAAAAGAGTGGCTTGAGAATTGAACCAATGGACTCTTTAGACTATTGGAGATATTTTTGAAAGGGTGAAGGAGAAAATGGATTCGAATGGCATTGATCAAGAGAAACATGAGCTCAATGTTGTGAACGTTGAATTTATTAAGTGAACGGGCATTCAAGACAACTTTTAACTACAGAAAGCCAACATACAGTAGAAAAGAGATCTTTTTACCAAATACTTCGTCAACACCATCAAACATAAATGAAACTATCTAAGATCCTTAGAATAAAGAATACCAATGGAGATTGGATAAAAGGAAATGAGGGAATTGGAGATGCAGATGAGGAAGATTTTCACAACCTATTGTTTTTTTAAAAACGATGGGACGGCAAAACATATTTGGGGAAACTAAGTAAATACCCCATAAAAGAAAAATAATTACAAGCATATACCCTATTACATTTATACCCCACTAAATAATTACACTATATACCCCCAAGTAGTTTCTCTTAACCCATTCTAAATAAGTATCATATATTGTATTGGTGTCATTAAGGCTAATAATTTCACTTAATTATTATATATATATATATATATATATATAATGTATTGGTATCATTTACTAATGAGTAAGTTCTGAACAAGAATCTTAATGATACCACAACAATATACATATACTCTTATAATATCATTGACTAGTGAGTAATTTCTTAACAAGAAACCTTAATGATACAAATACAATATATATATGTATTGATTTAGTATTCGTTAAGTGAAAATATCAGCCTTAATGATACCAATACAATATATGATACTGATTTAGTTTCAGTAAAGTAAAAATTATCAGCTTTAATGAATGGCGGGGGGGGGGGGGGGGGGGGGGGGGTGAGGTTATGGACTGT